>BLKR01015058.1:0-118663 GCA_011170035.1 Teleogryllus occipitalis | reverse complement strand
CGAGAGAACCCGTCAAAATTTGACGGTGAGATCTGATATAAATGTAAAATACTGTACCCAGACTAATGTTCACAATATATTGCATTGTTTGGATCTTGAGGGTATAACGAAGATATTCTGTGATGAGTTCCCAAAATTTTGAACACGTATGGCCCATGACCAGGTGGCAATGCAATATCGGCACAAAAGATATAGCACTATTATACTGAAGGATATTATTTCTAAAGTTGTTTGATGTGTCATCATCTCCTATAAACAACTGTTTGATTTCTTCTGGCATATTGCTCGAAGGTATACTTATTTTCCCATTTAAGCAACACAGAGTAAATCGTTTGAAGAATTTCTCTCACATGGAAAGTACAAAGCAGAACAAAACTGACATTTCATAGACAATGTCCCAATAGAAAACGAAATGACCTCACTATCACGACACATACGCTGACTTTCTCTTTCCCTGCGTCCAGTTAATGTACGTTTGCGTCTTTTGGGGCGCGTGGACAACGATTCGGAATTCGACATAACCTGTAAACAACTTCACTAAAGTACAACCGAGCAAAACACACTGTGCGAATGTTCCCTTCAAAACACACCACAGAAGCAAATACATGCAAACTGTCAACACCACAATGCAATTATTACACTGAAACAAAACCTTGACGAATTGTAAACAAATCTCAACAATCAAAACAAAACATCAAGCAGCGTGGACTCACATCTATGGACTCATGTATATCTATTTTGAAACTGCCACCCTTTGAAAGAAAACAATTGATTATTGATACGCGTACTATTAAAGAATGATTTAATTAATTAATTTACACCGTAAATGTTGATGAATCAACACAAACAATATCTGATAACACATCTAGGGATCATATTCTTTCATTTGAAAGAAAAAATACAACAATCGGTTCAGTAGAAGCTCTAAACGAAGCAATGGCAGAATACCTTATTTTTTTAAATATATAGATTGGAAATGCTGATGAATATGCAAGGACAGGATTTATAAACAACGACCAGATATTATTATTTGATGTTTTTTTTCAGTACGTTGAGCTGAATTGGTGACATGAAAAATTATTTATACTCATGGTAACAAAAACTAAATCTGATCTTACTTTTGAACATCTATGCTAAACACCCATTAAATGTTCAATTTTCTGTTGGACAGTAGTGAACGAAGTATTTATTTGTTAGGAATTTATTTCTATATGCTTACGTACCTTGTAGAGACTGCTATTTAAAAACGTAAACATAAATTGCAACCTACTTCAGCCTTCCATGATATTCGCATTTCATTCGCGTAGTGACGTTTGACCGAGACCGGTCGAGATGGAAAAGTGAATTATGGGAATCTTAATTGAATGCATTGATTATTATGGTTTTCCGGGTGGGTCAATTTTTATGTTTGTTAGTCGCTTATTATACCGCGGGAGGTGAATGCGTTCCTCCCTGCAACTTTAGATCTCGCGGCGCCGACTTACATATCGTCACGCGGAGGATTTTCTATACCAGGTATCTCCACCAATGAAGCAGCGCACAACTACTAAACACCGATTGGGTCCCCTTACTTGTGTGATAGTGTAGTGCTAATGTGTATAAGCTAGGTAAGAGGTCCGGACATGGAAAAGGAAGGAAAGATCGCATTCGGTCCGTGGCCGTTTGATACAACACTGCCGCGATATTCGCCTGGTATTGAACCGATATACCACGAAAAATTATTGATTTGGGTAGCCAGCCTCTAGAATTCTCCAAACTGCGATTGAATTCTACCTAGCTCCCTAGCTAGTTACTTTTTCGTCACCGCTTACGTAGTAGAGAGAAAGGTAATGCTGCGCGAAAAAACGGCGAATTTTCGACTGGACTCTTATTACAGGGCACTGCTAGCGAAAAAGTGAATAAATCCAGTTGATAAATTTAGAATAAAAATTCTTTAATCCGTGTTTTTGTCAGAATCCATGTTTTTGGGTCCTTGATACCGAAAAATCTTAAAACGGCAAAACCTCTGTCTGTCTGTCCGTCTGATCGTTTTTCTGTTCCTGTCCATCCGTACTTCTGTGAGCAACGCTAGTGGCTAAACCGTGGAGTCCATTTTCTCTAAAATTGATATTTCCTAGTCGATCTGACTGATGTCGCGGCTCCTTGAATTTGAAACCGATATTTTAATTTTAGGGAGTACTCTACATGGAGCCCCTGGGGCATTTTCCAAGGTTTCAAAAAGATGGCTCCATTAAATTTTGTTGTTGGATAGTGTGCAGGACGTTAGATGATGGTGTAGGTCTTATGTTCATTAAAAACACTGATATTTCGAAAATTGCAAAAGTTAAAATTTTTTCGGAGTCTTCCTACAACAATTATGGAGATAGAGATTTTTTACATTTATAAAATATGTTCCTTAAAGATAGATTTTGAAATAAGGTCATGTACAAATTTTCGAACATTTGAGTACTTTTCTCATAATTTTGCATGAAAGTACATGTAAAAAATTACGTGCTTTTTCAGCGCCACTTGTTTTGAAAATCCGCCACCGTCGGGTCTCGATCTCTAGGACCTCCCAGTCAGAGACGCCGCCGTGGCAGAAGCTGTTGTCCTGAGCCAACCAGAAATCTTCGTCGGAAAGTTCTATTGTGAGGAAATAAATAAAAATGACAGTCGTTTGATAGGAAGCGAAGCGGCAGTTGGCAGCAGGTCGGTGAAGCTAATGTGCGGGTGGAGAGTGTTGAAAAGGAGTTACTAAAAATGAGTTGGGAATGGAGTCAAACATGGAACATCGAAGCAAGTAGAGAGCAAGAGTAAGATGTTGCATTAGTTGAAGTAAGTAAAGAGAAGAAAGTAAATGAATTACGAATGAAATGAGAATATATCCCGCAAACATTATAAAAACTAAGCAATGGACAATGTAGTACGTGTTTTGGTTCAGTGTCAGGTTATGTGATCTATTGTAGGTTGGTCGTATAGTTCGGTTTATGGTGGGGGATAATGGGATTATTATACAATAATGCATGCATGTGATTACAACGGAAGTAATGCAAAGTACAAAGAAAGTAGAAAAAATGAGCTGTTCTATTAATGGAGATGAGTAGCGTTAAAAAAGAAGCATAATAATCTGTTGTGTCGTGCATGCATGGAGTTTATGGGGTTGAAGGATATTAGTAGTTAGTGAACTTGGGTATGTGAACAGGTACTTTTGTATGTGTGTATAGTTCGTTTGTAAGAAAGAGTAATTATAGAGAGAAATTAGTTCAGCACAAAAATGAACAATAATTGAACATTAGAGTTTGAACAGAGACCACAGGAAACAGAAGGGAGAGCATTAAATTAAAAAAAATATTTAGGAATGGAAAGCCATGTCACGACGCACAATTGGTCCTTTGTTTTTCAAAGATACAATAACGGCGGATACGTAGTACAATATATTGAAAAATTTTGTATCCTGTCTTGAAAATGATGAGAGAAATTGTACGTTTCATCAGGATGGAGCGACATCACATACTGCCAAGTCGACAATGCAATTTCTGGAAGAGGATTTTGGGAACAGAATAATTTCACGAGTGGCCCCCTCATTCGCCTGATTTCTCCTCATAAGACTTTACCATTAGGGATGCCTCAAAACTAACGTTTATGTGAACAGTCCTTATGATGTCGAGGAGCTGCAAAGAAACATCGAGGAAGCGATTCGGATGATCTTCGAAGAAACTTTACATTGGGTTGCAGCAAATGTTTTCATGCGAGTCAATGCTTGTTTGTTAGCAAATGGAGGGCATTTAGAACATTTTTATCAGGTTCGTTTGTTTCCGACACCAATTCTTCTTCATAATAACCTTCCCTCCCCTAACATTTCCTTCCCTTCTTTACAGATTACTAAACTAGCATTCTTATTTTGTTCGCAGGGAATTGCCAAAACTTTTACCTTAAAGGTGGAGATAAATGAGATGATGAGCAAAGCTGTTATGTAACACCAAGCAATGACTATCTTGCGGTAACAATTTAAGCAGTGATTATTATGCACTGATTACTGAGTCCGCTTTTCGAAATTTTTTTTGATTTTAAAGTAACATTATTTCAATAAAATATTAACAATAACAATAATAATAATAAACATTTGTTCGGCGAATCTGGAATTAATAATTTATTAATATTTATTTAAAACACCAATAAAAAAATGTAAACATTTCTGAAGCATACTTGTTGAGAAACTGAAACAAGCAAAGTTTGTAATTAAATTTACATACATGTTTATTTTACATTGCAAGCTTAATTCACATTTAAATAATATACGAAGAAATCACCGATCTTGTCGATACAATTGTCTGTGGACCCCAAAGAAACATGCGCGTGCCTTTCTCTTTAAACTCGTGGCCACGACGGTCACCTGGTCTCCTCCTTTGAGTGGCATTAGAGGAGAGGGGGATTAAGCTACTTCCCGACAGTTTACCTGCTTCAAACCGCCAGCCGTTATCCGACCCCTTCAAACATATTACCAGTGCAATTCGCTACACCTGCTGTGTGTTGCATTTTAAACTGATCACCCGGTACATCTAGACAGTTATATGCACAAAAGCAGTTATTTTGCTGAATAATATAAACTTTGGATTACAGCCTTGGTTGTTTTATGTATGAGTAACTAATTTGTCTTTTGTAACAGATGAAAGGTGTTTGAGTGAGATTATTGTATATTATACATTGGATATTGTGGTTAACCAATTATGACTAAGTTAAATGTTATTAGTATTAATATATCTAAGACAGTGTCGTATTAAAGTGATTCTTTGATTAATGATGTTGACATTGGATGTGATATTTTTGATGATTTGTGACTATTGTGTCCAACAGGGCAGTTCTGATGAATGTAGTAATAGTGAAATATTGATGTATAAAAGGTATTTACTATTAACGGAATTGTTATTGTATTATGAAAAGAATAATTAGAAAGTGAAATAAGAACGTAGGAAGGAATAGGATTTAAAGATATGATGCTAGGTTGTGTAAGGCGAGATTTGAGTTTAGTTGAGAGTAAGGAGAGAATATAATCCTATGAATGTAGGGGTAGGGAAGAAACAAGTGAGGGATAGCAAAAGTTAAGAAAGCAAAATTCCGAATAAAGTGTTTGGAGCAAATTTAAAATATGATTTTAGACAGTAAGGAGACAATGAAAAACATTTTTTTAAATTTTGAGGGAAATGACAAAAAAATAAAGAGAAGTGGCCAGAACACTGGAGTAGTTGAAGAAGCAGTTATAAATAGTTGAAAAATGAATGGAAAAAAGAGAATTGAAAGAAAGTGTTGGGGGAAGTAGGAAGTTTCTGAATATAATAGATTAGAAGAAAAAGAATGCGAAGAGAAGGGAAATTTTTATGATCAGAGCACTAGGAGAAATCACCGGGGGAAATAAAAGGTGTTGAACGGTAGATCAAAGAAAAAGTAGGAGCAGAAATTATTAAATGTCACAGAAGTGTCTGCAATTGCAGATAAGGGATTTCTGAAGGTTATAATGAAGAAAAAAGAGCGAGATATTTGAAAATAAGCTTAAAATTTAAAAAATCAAAATTTGGATAGAAGAAGACTGACACAGAATGAGAGGTAATGGAATTGGATAGACAGAGAGAGCGTACAAAGAGCAAAGGAAAAGTAATAAAGAGATATATTATCAGAACAATATAAGGATTAATGATATTAAGTGAGCATGAGTTAGGGATGTGCCAGAGTTAAGAAGAGAAGAGTCAGTTATGGAAGGAGATAACGGGGAGTAAAAAACCGGAGAAAGTAAGGAATGGGAGATAGAAAGGAAAAGGTAAGGGCAGGGAAGGAAAATAAAAGGTAGAACAAGTGGTGTATAACGTCGTACAAATCTTTATTTCACAGGATAAAGTATAAATGTTACAAAAAACAATCTTTTTTCGGAAATAAAAGATTTTTCTCTTTTTTGGAAATAAAAGTGACTTCTCGAGTCTTGAGTATAGGGAACTCATGTTGATCGTTTGAAACAAACTTTGCGTCAGTATAAAATTATAAAATGTTGTTAGGCAATGCTATGACCGAAAAAAACAAAAACAAGCAGGATCATTTTACCATTGAATTTCTTTCGTTTTGTGACACTAGGAATCAGAAACGCATATTAATAATTAACAAAGAAAATCTTAAAATTGGCTACTTACTTTAGTGCATCACTACTTTTGAATATACAACTTTTTAGTTCAGTGCATTAATACTGGTTCCTAAAATTTATTTTCCATAACGTATTTGAAATATTTGTTGAGACACCCTCGTTCTGTTGACAATAATTACAATTAAATTTGCACATTCAAGTGACTGTTACCCAACACATTCATATTTACCAGTACAACACTATCATATTTGTTTGCTCTTGCGAATATTTCCTGTTTTTATTTTTTTATTTTTTATTTTTTTTCCTGGGCTGTGGCACATAAGTTGTCCCATAATTCGGCTCTACTCGTAATGTTATGCAACTGACAACCTCTTGTCAGATGCGATCTACAAAACAGAAGAAACAAGCGGAGGTAACTTCTCAGCCAACCGCATTCTCGCAGTCATTCTTCACCCGCCTGACACATCTTCGGCAGTAGGAGAAGCGATGGCGACGGGCAAGGCAGACAAAAGCTGCGACGAAGTGGGCGGTGATTTGAGAGAGGAGCTGTGGTAGTGAACCTGAGTGTCGAGTGTGTATGTGTGTGTGTGTGTGTGTGTGTGAATGAGCGAGGCTGCATGCGTGTGTGTGTGTGTGTCAGAGAGAGAGAGAGAGAGAGAGAGAGAGAGAGAGAGAGAAGGCGCGAGAAAAAAGGAGAGAGAAAGAGGGAGATAGAAAGAGTGAGTGAGAGAGAGAGAGAGAGAGAGAGAGAGAAAGAAAGAAAGAAAGAAAGAGCGAGAGAGAGGTGGTTATGATCGTGGAGTTGTGGCAATGGATGTGACCGTTATGGCAATGGATGTAGAGGCTATTGAAATAGGAGTATGGGTTTTGCTTGAGGGTGGATTGGGAATTTGTGGTGGTTTGGGAGTTTGGGGCGATGGATATAAAGATTGTGGCTGGGGTTGTGAGAGTTGTGTGAGATTGTCGGTGACTGTGATGTTTCGGCGGCAGTGATGGTGTCGCCGTGGCCGGTGGGCGTGGTGCGGCCCAGTGGCGGTGGAAGGAAATGTCTGCGGCAGAGTGCTCCAGCGCCGCCTCGCCCGCGCGCCGCCGCTGTGCGCTGCGGGGTCAACACTCTGCGCTGCGCTGGGCGGCGCTGGGCGGCGCGGGCGCGCGCCGCGTGGGAGGACCGATAGGGCGGTGGGTGGCGCCGCCAGAGGTTAACAATCCCGGACGGAGCGAGCAGGAACCGCGCGCGAGCGGGCGGGCGGGCGGGCGGGCGGGGTCGCCGCGGACGACCGCTTGCCGCTGACCGGTCGCCCAGCTGGTCGGCGGGCGGGCGTGGGTGGTAACGGTGGTGGCGGCTATTATTTTGCAGCGGAAGAAGTAGTTTTGGCAATAATAGTTGCCTCTCGGTGCCCCCTCTTGGAGCGGGGGTGGGGTGGTCTTTCGGTCCTTGGGACCGAACAATTCGATTGTCTCCACAAGGGTTTTACTCGTGATTAGAGGTCCTTCGAGCCAGGAGAGTCTAATGAGTAGGCTTGTCTTAAGTGAGGGTGAAACGTTTATCTTCTCATATGATTAGCTGGTAGCCTCTTGATAGGGAAGCGGCCCTCCTTCTTGCGGGGTAGATGTAGACGAATGATGGTTGCGTTCTGACGTATAACGATTTAAATTCATCATAATACTCATGTTTGGCGAGGATTGAGAAAAGAAACTATGATAGAGGTTTAGTAACATGTCATTAGTAATATAAGACTGGACATCCTCCTGAAAAAAAAAAAAAAAAAAAAAAGTGTGAAAAGGCGCGAGCAGCCCAATCAAGCGCTGTATTGAATCGAATTCTATTGTTCTGAGAGAGAGACCCTTGTTGTAAGGATGAGACTCGTCACCTTTAATTCAAAATCCGATCGATTTGAGTGGAGTTTGTAGTGGATCAAGAGGATTTGCGGCAGGGTTTCTGTGTGAGCGATCTCCTTTCTATGCCTTCACATTCTCCTATTACGCCATTTCTAACTATGTGTCATTATTGATACATACACAAACATCGAACAATTTATCTCACGTACCAGCCGTATTTAAAAAGACTTAGAAACTGAGAATCATAAGGAAAGTGTACTTGTTTGTACGAGTGGTGACGCGCCGAAGAAGGTATTGACAATAGCGTCCTTTCAACTTTAGTATGCCCATCCCTGTTTACTGTGTACACAAAAAGAGCTTTTACGTCTTTTGTGACTGCAAAATAATACAGGATCGAAACGCTGTGTGTTACATTTTAAATTTTAACCTTATCTTTTAACCTTTATATTTCAGTTTTGTTATAATTTATGCCTACTTTTGTATTTGTTTTAATGAGTGTGAGTTTCTGATTAAATTTATTTCGTCTGCGAATGTAGTTTTTACATCCTTACATACATATTGATATAACAACTTTTTGCCGGCATAGTTGTTGTTGAATGGTCATTGTTTTGCAAGTATTTTGAATGTAATCCGTAACTACTCCAATATAACAAAGCGACATTAATTGCGTATGGGGTGTTGGGGTGACCTAGGACGCGAGTCTCGAGGGTGGTGGATTTGTGCTTTTGGCGATTTTCCTCTGATCTCTTCTTTACCTGCAGTTTTCTCTCCTTTTTTACCTTTCAGCCAGCTTGGGTGGACTGATGTATATCTGCACAAGTGGATACATTGATTTTCTTCTGTTATTTCTAAGCTTTTGCTCTTGATCGCATTTCGCAGACATAATTGAGTTATTTTGTTAATTAATCGCAAAAGGCTAATTCCGAAATAGTGACTAGCTTTGGTTAAATGTAAATTTACAGTTTGCCCTTGCACCTTTACTTTATTTCAGAATTGTAATAATGTCAGTTAGTTGTAATTTCATTGATGTGACAGTGGAGAAGAGCGTGCTTTCATGAGTCTCCTTACAAATGCACATTATTATTATTATTATTATTATTATTATTATTATTCCAATTCACAACTAAAGATATTAAGAGACGTTTAAATATAAAATCTACTCCAGGTTGCAACCAGCTTCCTAAGGAGCAGGGACTGTCGGTGCCTCTACAATACTTTGCGCAAAATGTGGGCTGTTCCAAATAAAACATTGTCTTGCACTTTCCAGTCTTTTCAATGGCCTGAGAATTTAGCAAAATTCTTACACAAATTTTGCGAAAGAAATCTCAGAGTTCCGATTACTATCGGGACGGCCAATGCTTTTGTCCCACATTCGGCTGATCTCGATTTCCAAACTCTTGTATATAATACGTTTCTCTGCCTCCTTGGTTACGACGTTTTGATCGCACGAAACAGCCACATATACAAGTAGACATGATTTTTTCTCCAAATTCCGAATAATAATATTAGGTTGTTTGCCACTATCGTGGGATCAGTTTGAATTTGTTGGTCGTACAGTATTATACACAGTCCAATAGACGTCACCGGTTTTGGTGAGTGTTCGTACCACTTGGAGCATGTGTTTGGAACTTTGAGGACATTACAGATCTACCAGAGGAGATAACTACATACCCTGTCGTATCTTTTCAACAATTCGGTCTTTGGTAGCATTGGACAAACTGATATATGATCAATACTTTCTACTTGTTCATTATTATTATTATTATTATTATTATTATTATTATTATTATTATTATTATTATTATTATTATTATTATTATTATTGTAATGGGCATGCGTTTACGTGTAGAGATTGCCTCAATTGTCAATCTTCGAGAGGAAAAAGTACGATGACTGAATGGCGATGGATATGTCATTTCCTCACGAGGCAGTGAAGTGTTGGTCGGAGGGATTGTGCCGTGGCTGCGTGTGAACCGTTACCATCCAGGCACGACGTATTGCCGCTAATCGGTTGCGCAGCTGGTCGGTGGGCGGGCCAACGGTGGGTGTGGCGGCGATGGGCGTTTGTTTGCTGTTGCTAGAGGAAAAGAACCGTGATTCTGGATTTGACTACAACTACAATCGAGGTTATGAAAATGACTTACCAAAGAGTATCGGTCTGTTGCGATGGCCACTGATGAAATACTTCTAGGTTTTAAAATAGAGTTTGTATCTGATATTTATTATGAAGAACTGGTCGTCGATGACCGGTCGCACAACTGTCGGGAGTGGCAGATGGTTGATAGAACTGTGGTGGCAGGGGTTGTGCAAACGAAAGGTCGTTGCCGTCTGAGAATTGATAGGGCATTGATTAATACGTCGAAGTTGCTCAATACGAATTGAACAGGAAATAGAATCTTTAATCGAGTTTTTTAATGGTCAGTTGTATGGGTAGTTGTAATTAGTGACACTGTCTAATTTTGTCGGCAATGAATATTGACAATACATCGTTTTCCCAAGACCATATATTTCTCTTTTAATGTATATAAACATTAATTTGAAAATAACTACAATGTAGCAATAGAAATTACCAGTTTTGGATAAAGAAGAATAGACTAAGAAGCAGTTAAAACCATTGTTATATTTAAAATTCAAGTCTAGTATTAAACTAATATTTCTCAGTAAATTTTGCACATTCAAGTTTGCACAAAGACACAAATGTTAGTACTTTAAAATGATACATAACGCTGAATTTATTTTTCCCGTGATATTGCCTTTGGAGAGGAGTTAATAAGAAACTTTGTAACCTTATGTATCCTTGTTTTGATTTCATTTATTTTCATTATTAACACTACAAACTGTTTATAACGTATGGGGAAGAAGTGGAATCTGCGAACGTTTTTATTAAATATAATTATTATATTTAATGGAGATAACATTTTTCAGGAAAGATAAATATAGCCATTACCACAAATTTTGATTTTTAAAATCCATGTTGAGAGGCTGAAAATGCTTCCTTTTTCCTGAGAAAAGTTTTCATTTTTGTATGAAAAAATCTCTGTAATATTTTCGAGAAAACTGTCAAAAAATAAATTAGCTGACTGCCTAAGTTCACCGGCAGTTGATGAATTGTTTAAGTTCTCCTACAATTCTAATCAATGATTGGATCTAGAGGCCTGCGGCAGCAAAAAATGGTGCTGTCGAGTATGTAAACAATAGGCCTGGGCCCAGGTGCAGGAAAAAATGATCCTTATGAAAAAATACACTTGAAAATTGAAGACTCTTTCTTCTTCGTGGCCTCATTTCAACGAATAGTAAAAAGTGAACAGTGCGTATGAGAGTACAGTCGTTCCATGCGATATGAGAAATTGCGGGTTAACGTAAACAAATATAAGTATTTTTCAGTCAAACTCGAAACAGTTTAACGGTTTTCATATTTTTCCCAAGTTCCTTGGTATCAAACTCAACAACAGACACCTTTCACAATACTCAATTTTCCTTTAGTTTATGCATGTATTCGTCCTTAATAATGTGGAATACTAATATCAAAAACAGAGAACAAATTTCCATTTCTTATTGTCATTGTACGTGTCGTGGAACGTAGCTGTCATAGTCCATCACTTAGGTGGTAAGTGGCGGTTGCGACCAATTTCATTTTATGATGTTGGTGCTAATTTTGGCGAGGAGATGTATATAGACATGGAAGCAGCAAAGGAATGAAGAGGAAGGTGGTCTGCCTCAGGTGACACCATTTCACCAACTGAAAATTTCAACGTAAAATGTGTTAAAATGTTTTATTTTAAATCGAGATGTGTTCATTTTTACAATAATTTTATAACTTGATTTAAATAAGATTTTTTCTACTTATAATCTACATTCAAATAAATGTCACAACTATTTAAACCAAATAAATTTTCACAATAAAATGAATATTTCTTAGATGTAGAAATTCACTGATACATTAAAGATACATTTGCCGCTCCAAAACCACGAAACGTATTCATGTAGACTGGAAACAGGCAGATTTGGTCAATTAGTTAAATTTAATTTTAAATAATTTAAAATATTTATATAATGTCCAATCCCAACGTCCAAACTGTGTCACGAATGAGAGAGAAGTACTGTTGTACGAGATTTCTTGAACTCTGGAATCCCTCCGCCTTCTCTTTTATTGAATGATTGATTGGTTAGTGATTCCTGGCACGTCAACTGCGACGTTATCAGTCCCTTAAGTGTAGTGCATGTTGTTTTCCTAGTGAGGTGAATGGGATCTTCTCTCGCTGAATGATGAGAAATGGTTCCAAACTATACATCGGCTAGGAAGGGGGGGGGGTTCGTTAGCCAGGTATTTCTTACCGGTCTTAGAGGTACCGCCCCAGCCGTCACAAGCTCCAAGCTCTCGACCGGTCTCGCGACATATGTGGTAGTGGAGTGAATGTAAGTGTAAGAATGTGTAAGTAAGGTTTGAATAAAGAACAAGAGGAAGGAAACATCGCATGCGGTCGGTGGCCCATTATACTGAGATTTATTCAGAGCTGCTTCTGGCAGGTCATCAGCTGAAACGGTGCCATCCAATCGGGAGCTTACACGTCACTAAAGATACGTCACTATGGCGGCGTTCAACCTTCTTATTGAATGATTACGTAACAGCTGATTTACGTCAGACGCAGCTTTGAGTACATGAAGCATATAATTGAATATTTGAAATCCATAGTTGAGCTGAAGCCGAGTCGCACAAGGTCCAAAACGTTTTGGTGAACACTGCTGCGGATACATGTGACCATAATAGTATCATATTAATAATATAACAATCAATCAAGCATAACTCTCAGCAGGTTTAATTTTTTCACTTCCAATCTATTGTCATTTGACAACTACGTAAGATTTTATAGACAGATGTTTGACACAGTCAAATAACTATCGTCCAGCCAATAATTACATTGCAATGCAATAATGCAACAATGCAATAATTACCATTACAATACAATAATTACCAATTTTGTGAGACTTCAAATGTGAGCGTGGGAGGTGGCTCAGGGCATCGACTGATGTCGCTGCAGAGCATCTGACCGGGAGGTCTTAGGTTCGAGTCTCGACGGTGGCACGTTTTTCGACTAGGTCGACTTCAGTCGCTGTTTGGAGGAGAATTCTAGAGGCGGGCTGCTCTAATCGATAGGTATCTGTGGTTTCTCCGATCTATACCAGGGGAATGCTGGAGGAGCCCTAAAAAACGAGCCACGGACCGCGCGCGATCTGTCCTTCATCTTCTTTGTCCTATCCTCGCCCCTTACACAGACTTACACTAACATGCACTACACTACCACACAAGCTGGGAGACCGGTCGGGAGCTTAGAGCTTGTCCCGGCTGGGAGGTGCCCCGCTGGTGGAAGATACCTGCTGGGGGGAAACCTTGTTAGCCGACGATAGGTCGGCGCCGGATCTCTACATCCAGCGGAGAAAGATCACCACCATCTCTCGAGAAAAACACATAACCTACGGAACTAATGACCTTAGCAGTGTACGCGCCCGGGATCATCATTCAATCACATCCTAAGATGAAAAGTTTCGATATGCCACACATCCTGTCGTACTTTAATGGGCGACCAGTGTCCACCTTGCGTCTCCCCACGTTACGCCACTGTTTATAACCTTAATAAAGAAAACCTTGCAGGGGTTCATCGTTCTAGAGCTGGGCTGTTGAAATGAAAGAATTGGCAGAGAATGCCTGCAGTTGCCCTCATGCTGCTTGCCCCCTCACCAGACTCGAATGGATCGCGCCCGATCCCGTCGCCTCCCTGTAGGATGACTTAACAAGCAGCATGCCAAACGGTGGCCCGCAGATACGTGTTTGCACGTAACTATCACGTTTCTTACCCGTAACAGGAAATATTTGGAGTCAGAGAAATATGGTACGTTTTCCGCTCCTTTGACTAATGAAATATATTTAGTTTTGTAGATACTCAAGCCCTGACCCCAATACTAACTTACCTAGATACGTTTGTTTACTCCTATAATACAGAAATAAAAAATGTGTGTGTTTTGTGAATAAAAAATTGCAAGAGTGACGTAACGTCAATTTGACCCTGTGGCAGGCAGTGGAGCAGGGCCGCCCGCTTGAGCAGCCCTGATCCAGAGTAACACGGATCGTGCAGGGAAGATCGCTCTCCGGCGAGGGGCGAGGTCCTCGTGTAGTCGCGCAGAGCGTCGTGCGCCGCCATTTTCGGCGAAATCTCTCGGCGGGCAGCGCTCGCCTCCTAATTTGGTACCGCCCCGGGTCGCGCACTTTGTTCTCTGGGAGTCGCCCAGCCCAGCCAGGCCCAGCCCAGCCGGGCTCGGCCACGCCAGATCTTTCATGCGAAAACAGATTTTTTTGTCGTTTATTTACCCAGATGTTGAATACATAGCCCAGTTTACATTAACTGTACATGTTAGATGGCTGGATGGCTAACTTAAAACTAATAAAATGATTGAGGTTACCTAATCGAGCTCCCCTAGTCGGGATCTAGTTCGGAGAATTTCTGGAGGAAAATGTGAAACGGAAACATATAATATTTTGGTTCTATGTGATGGGATTTGGCTCAGTCTGTGAAATGATAGTGAAGGGATTTGGGATATGTTTGAGAAGTTGGTATATAGATAGGTGATATGATGGTCTGTAGTCTCTAGGTCAAATTCTTTGTGTAATTGTTTATTGCTGATATAGCAGGGAGCATTTGAAATAATTCTGAGGAATTGATTCTGTGATATTTGTAATTACCTTTGATTAGTTTTTGCTGCATTAGTTAGCGGAGTTAGAAGATGCTCGTGGTAGGAGGCTTCAAGTTTTGTCTCTAGAAACGTTTAAGTGTGGTTTTGGTTTTCAACGTTAGAAGTGTTCTAAAAGGACGCGTAAATGTTTATTGAAAACAGACAGAAGAAAATCAATTATAATTGATGAATGTAATAGTAAATAGATCACGATATACGTAGAAATCAATCCTCACTGAAGAGGAAAATTGACGAGGGAATTTGTGCCAAGGATCATCTCTTTTTGAAGAGTTTAGTGCCTCCGACTGAAATGTATTAAGTTATCCTTACAAGCAATACGTTTAATCCACATTAGGCACCTTATTTATGATTTCAACGTTCTGACGTGTTTAAAATAAAGGATGCAAAAGAAGGAAATTCTACAAGAAAACATTTCGGGAAACATTCTTAAGAATCACTTGAACTGCGTAGCGCAAGCTACGATGGTCTTTGTTTCACTCCTTCCATTCGTCCCCTCCTGCAGTAATGTAGAATGTTGCCAATTTTCACCCTGGCCTGATGTGTGAGACACGACGTTTTAAACAACTATGCGAAGAAACTGTATAAATTGAACACGTGAGGAATTCTATGTACAATGTGTATAGATTCAAAAAGTTGTACGTGTTAAGGTTGTTAAGTTGGCATAGCGTAAAAATAGCCAATTAGTTACGGCCGATTTGTCTCTCTACGCTCGGACATTTTCAAGTCGACGGCGAGACTCGGGCCTTCGGCCTCCGCGATTAACATAAAGCATCCTCGAATTCAACCTACGAAAAATTTTCAACTAATTTTGCACGAAAATACAGATAATAAAAAAAGAAAAGTCTCCTTATCTGGACTCGCGAAAGTAAGAGAACGACTACAATATTTCTACTAATTACATAGGTAGGTACATTTTTCTCGTGTTCCAATCTACGGTGGAACCTGACTTTAGCGGTCACTATTGGTACCGGCAAAGATAGGTCGTTAGTAGAGGGCCACATTATCAATCCTGAGGTTAGTAAATGCGTAAATCAAATTTCATAGTGATAATTACTATGAAATGAAGTATATTCTCTTCAACATTTTTCATTACCATAAAAGAAAGAATATTATGAAAACAATGTACTTAAGATCATTTGCATCCTTTCGGCTCAGTAAGAAAGCACTCTTGTCATTCAATCTCTTTGTCCTTACGCCTTCCACTGCTCCTCAAATTTTCTGTCCTCTCTGAATAGAAGACGCAATCTAGATTTGAAGATGCACTTCAAATCGTGTAGAAATTTTACGGCAAGGATGTCTGACGAATGAGTTAGCGAATGACATTTCAATTGGATTGGCAAATGGAGTGTACTTCGTATACCTTTAACAGATTCCCTCAGAAGGGAAGTACGCATTAGCAAACCATAGGAATGCTGTGAAAGTGGCGAAGCGAACGCGTTGTTCTATCATTAATAGTAATTTATTAAAGTCATTTGTTATCTGAAATATAAATTAAACCCCCTGCGAGATAAGCCATTTTGGATATCACGAAATAATCTGACAATGGGTTCCGTTGCAGGAAGGTGTTCAATCAACAGTAAGAACCACTGTTCCGCGTCTCCTTATTACAATTAAAGTTCAAAATCACACTGGCTGAACCCGGCTGGGCTGGGCGACCTCCAGAGAACAAAGTGCGCGACCCGGGGCGGTACCAAATTAGGAGGCGAGCGCTGCCCGCCGAGAGATTTCGCCGAAAATGCTTGGAAATCTTTGGAATAATTTTCAAATAAGCCCAAAAAATGAGATGACTCATCTACGAAACAGCAACTAAAATACTTTCAAATCGTTTAACGCAAACAGCCAGAATGTATTTTCATTTGGACTCGACTACATCATGATATAAAATATGGATATTCTTACCATATAGGTAAGAATATTCATATATTTAGGAATATTCGTATATTTAGGTCTTAAAGGATTAATTTATAAACAAGTGTTAGTGATTTTTTTGTTTCGTGTGATATGTTAAATTCACAAATTACAATAACGCAATATTTATGTGCAATCATTTACCCCTTTTCGAGTGCTGAAATTGCGTGAATTTCTTGCATAGTGTTTATAAATAGTTGATGATAGCATGAGTTGGTAAACACTAGCGTAAGATACTAAAACCAAAAATGTTAATAATAATATATCCCCCATGACAAACAGTATCCAATTAAAATACACACAAAACCTGACAAACTTTATACCAGGGTAAAATATTAAGAAAGATAGTCTATTAGTCACGTAAAACATCAACGTTCATAAAACTAATGAGATGTAGATTGTTCATACTTTATTCCATTTCTTCACTGTATATTCGGGAATAAAAACTTCATAATTTTATATCATCCATGGCATACATGCACCATTTTTGTCGTGAGGCATTTGTAGCATTTTGAAGTGTCTAATTCATTATTTGTTTTATCTGATACCAAAAATGAAAAATATATACTGTATTCTTATATCAAATATAATATACAGATGCTTTGAAAATCGTATATTAATTTACATCTATATTTGCTATTTAGTGTACGTAAACTACTTTCTGAGAATCTCATTTCCGGAACCAAAAAAGTGTTGCATAATTACTACAAATGTGTATTCACAATTGTAGTTTCTACAAAACTGCATTTGAGAGCCCCAATCAGTAGATCTAAAACTTCCTTTCAAATTACTTTCCTCTTCTCTTGTTTGTAGTATTCTTTTCATTTTCAATATTATTTAATGAATTATCATAAAATATTGCTTAACAGGAGTGACTGAAGTTCTCCAGTTTACACAACTCATTCTTTCCTAGAGAGAAAAAAGTCGAAGCGTGAGACTAAATAGAGGTTCGTACAAAAGTTCCATTGGAGTGAAGAAACATTATTTTGAAATTCAAAGATAAAATCGTATAACTTCGCCCGCCCCACTGTAATTTACGGAATTTCACTAGAGAATTTTGATATACGTTCTGTGATATTTTAATTGATAATTGGGTTCTCTAAATCAGATCGGCGGTAGTGAACCATGAATCATAATTAGTGGTAGTTGCAGCCGTTGATTACGCCAGCGTGGAATTATTTTGTGGAATGCTGTTTTCCGTTATTTGAAATTTCGTTGTCAACATTTATTCTGGTTCCGGCATGTGCCGATAATAAATGCAATTATTGCATTTGCAATTAATTTTTATTATGACAAAATGAATAATTAAACGGTGGTTGCTTCAATTTGAAAATTATTAAAATAGACTGCTTTTGCAAAAAATTGTATTTAGTTCATTTCTCTTCGGCTTTTAACAGATTTTCATTTTATCTCGGTAACAATTTATTTCAAAATTTCACTTGTTTTTACAATTTAGTTATTACTTTTTTACAACCGGTATTAGAAAGGACAGAAGAAAAAAAATAATACAAATAGAATGAAATGGAAATAACAGATGAAGATGAACTAGGAGGAAGAGCAGGAGAAGAAGGACACGGAATAATATGAAGGAAGAGAGGAAAAGGAAGGGAAGTAGAGGAAACGGAAGAAATTCACGAATGTTGATTCCCGCATGAGAGATCGCATAATGTTCTGAGGAATAACATCTTATAGCTCCCAGACTTTTCTTAATTTTTTATTAGATTACAAAAAAGCACGAATAACAAGCCAATCTCAACCAAGTGATTCTTGTAAGTCTCTCTTCATTAATCTAGGAATTTTACCATTATCGTGTCTTACTCAATGATGAGAATATATTTTCACCAAACACTGATGTCTATAACTATAACACTAGGCGTAGTAATCATATTCATAATTAGAAATTATACGGAGCATCAAAAAGAGAAGTAATATTCATTTTAACAATGATATTTAATGTATTAATTTTTTTCGACTGTACAATTCTCAACAGCCTGTAATAAGTATTGCATCTCTAGTTCTGGATCAATGAACCCCCATCTCGATTAGGTTTTTCGTCCAGTTTTCCTGATCCGTTGAGGTAATGCAGAGATGGTCCCTTGATTTTCTTCTGGACATAAATGTAACTTCACCATCTGTGCACGTCTTCTAGACCTTAGTGGAAAATATAATTAATCAATTTTTTTTATCCATGTTGACGTGGCAGGAAGTATATTCCGTCTCGAAGGACACGACGAGGGATATGAGCTCAAATCTATTGCTGATTTGATTTTTTTATTGCATTGAAGCGAATATTTCCTTATCTATTCTAGCCAAAAACGTTCATTTCCTTCTGTATTCAGAATTGAACTTGTATAAGGCTTCGAGCATGAGCACGTGTATAAGACTGTTTAGGCATCGCACGAACCATGAACGCCGAGGCGCTATTTAGAGCATTTGCGCTAAAAACAAATAACAACCCTAATTTGAAGTGTCCTGACAGGGGCGCAAATTCTAAGCTTTCTTTGGGGGCTTGAGCACCTCGCTACGCCTCTGCGTAGCAGCCCTCCACCGCGGCGCGAGGCGCAGGCGGCGAGGTGCGCGGCGCGCGACCGGAACCAGGATGAAGAAGAGGGTGATGGGGCGCGCCGGAGAAAGCGAGCGGCGCCGGCGGCGGCAGCATCCGGTAGCGTCAGCGAGTGGCGCCTGGAAAGCAAGCGCCTCTCCGTCTCCACACGTGCGTGCGAGCGGCTGAGGTGGCTCAGGGCTCAACAGATGTCGCGCGGTGTCTGCGGGGCCTCTGGTCGGGAAGTCCTAGGGTTCCAGTGCCGACAGAAGCAGCATTTTCGACACTAGCTACGCAACTAAGTCGCTTTCAGTTGCTGTGTGGAGGAGAATTTTAGAAGCTGGCTGCTCTGACTAGTATCTTCCCGTGATTTCTCCTATCACTACCAGGCGAATATCGGAGCACTATCCTAACAAATGGGCCTTGACCCGTGCGTGATCTTTCGTCCCTCTTCCTTGTCCTTTCCTCACCCCTTACTTACACATATAATTACGTGCACTATACTACCACACATGTCGCACATGTCGCATGTCGCATAGACCAGTTAGGAGCTTAGAGCTTAACATGGCTGGGATGGTGCCCCGCTGCTCGGGGATATTGATTGGGAAAATCCCGTAAGTCGTCGTGTAAGTCGGCGTCGAACACTGGAACTCTATCAAGGGGCCATGGACCATGAGCAATCTTTCCTTCCTCATCCTCCTCCTATTCGCACCCTTACACGTACTTACACATTCACATGTATTACACTACCACACGTATCTGCAGCCCAGTCGAAATTACAGAGGTTCTTCCGACTGGGGCGGGGCCCCGCTGGTGAGAGATATGTGGATGGGGAAAATCTCACAAACCGACGAGTAGGTCGGCGCCGGGTCTTGTCACCCAGTGGGGAACGAACACCGCCACCTGCGGAGAAATAAGCATTAATACACTTCCAGCACTAATGACCATACAATTGATGCGCTCGGAACCACGAAATGGTGAATCAATCAACATCCACGCGCCAGCCGAGCCGCCTTCTAAGAAGATGGCAGCACTGGGAGGCGAGGGCTGCGTTTCTGTAATTTCTGAAGAAAAGCTCAGAGAGACTAATAGGGTGTAGAAAAAAAACATTTGCTTTTCCCTGATCAACGGTATTCTTTTTGAGTTGAAGTTCTGTGATTGCGATATGCGCTAGTTACTTTCCTTACGTCCTACATGGAAAAGCGCAGAAGAAGGGCAAGAAAAGAAGCGGAAGGGAGAAAAGTAAATTTAAGAGTGTTGAGGAAGAGGAGGAAAGGAAGGATTAGGAGAATGAGAGGAAAAAGTAGGGAAGAGAAGGCGAGAAACGCATTGTCTATCTTCAAGAAAAATGCTCTGCTGCGTCAAACCATGATAACTAATTGCCAGTTGATGGACATTTCGAACTATTCATGTGAAAAGCTGCAGTTGAAAAGTAACAAAAATTGAACGGGCGGAGATACACTAGATTGGTACATTAATGATAATAGTAAAACTTGACGTGAAAACACTATAGATATAATAAATTGATCCTGGTCACTTTTGTTTACGACACCGATAGTTGGGTTTCCTTTTTTTTCAGGTGAATGTTTTTTTTATTGCAAAATGCTACGTCAAGATTATCGTCCCTAAACAGTTCCACCCTCATATGTCGAAATGGTCTCAAAAAACCATGGAGACATCAATAGAGAAGATCTTCCGACAGTAATAAGCCCATCAGCCTCAGAAAGCCTCCCACCATTCGTAAATGTTATGTCGGTGTTGGTAAATGTTTGGCTTCTCTTGAAACTATACAGGATGTCCAGTGAGGAAACGTCGAAAATTGGAAAATAAGCTTTTAAGACAATATTAGGTATATTTTGTCTTATAAACTACTTGGATATTATAAATGGTTCAGCCGGAATAAGCACTCAAAATTTGGCTTGAAAAAAATGCTTTTTAGGCAAAAATTTGCCTTGTAGAAGCATAGAAACGCTCCAGAAACATGTAAATTATTTTTATTTACAAACAAATATTCATTTATTTGTCCAGAAAGAAAAATTAACCGAGAAATAAAAAAGCAGTCGAAATGTGGAAATTGGAAATTTGACTTCTCTTGTTACTGACTTGTTTATATTTATGAAGGGCCAGAGTCATTATCAAGAGGAGAGACACATTGATCAAAAATCGATATTTAACATTTACGAACAGCAGGAGAGACTTTCTGTGGTTGATAAGGCTTTTGTTATTGTTCCACGCCCTTCAATTGTTTCACTTCTGAAAGAAAAGAACTGTTTTCTCATTTGATGATGGTGAATTGTTATTAACCACTTATAAATTTAAAAATATAAATAATATTTGAAGTGATTATCATGTTTGCAGTCTCTTTCTTATTTTGAGAAAATTCTATTTCCTGAAGAGCCTATAGACAGCAGCCTATGAAATGTCGCAAGAGGCGGAGGGCGTCCACACGTTATTCAGTGATTCCAATAGGAATGCCCGTGCAGGCACGATTTCGCCCGGGAACATGCGCGCTGGAGATCATGATACGAGCGAGCGAGAAAGAAAAAAGAGAGAGAGGGAGAGAAGGAGAGAGAGGGAGAAGGAGAGAGAAGAAGGGAGGGAAAGAGAGAGGGAGGGAGAGAGAGGGAGAGCGAAGGAGAGGGAGGGAAAGAGAGGGAGATGGAGAGGGAGTGGGAGAAAGAGGGAGAGAGATGGAGGGAGAGGGAGACAGAGGGAGAGAGAGCGGGAGAGAGAGGGGGAGAGAGGGAGAGAGAGGGAGAGAGGGAGAGACAATGGGACAGAGAGACAGGGAGGGAGTGAGAGAGAGACGGAGGCAGAGGGAGAGAGAGGGAGGAAGAGGGGGTAGGAAAGGGAGATAGAGGGAGACAGAGGGAGAGGGAGATTGAGGGAGGGAGAGGGAGATTGAGGGAGGGAGAGGGAGATAGAATGAGGGAGAGGGAGAGAGAGAATAGTAGACAGACAAGCACAAATAATAATGGAAATGAGCAGGAGGGAGAGGAAAATGACTGCGATAGATTTAATGTTAGTTACAAATAAGGAGAGAGTTTGGGACGTGATATTACAGGCGATTATTAACATATTTTTAAATTCTGATATTATATGCTAAAAATATCATTTTAATTTGAAAAATTTGAAATTTGTGGTGGGAATGTTGATGATGAAAACGAAATAGTAATAATAACGAGAAACGGAAAAATGAATCACTGTCATTTGCCCTTGGTAAATAACATTTGCACTTGAGACCCATATTTTGAGTTCATTATTTGTGGGATGTAATACATCACAAGTACCAGATTTTTCAAAGTATCTAAACACTAATAGTTTTCGTCTAGAACGTAATTTGAACTTTTTACCCTACATTTCGTAATTTTTCTTTTAAATGGAGGATAGATATATTATCCCTTCTTTTATTGACGAGTTTTATAGTATGACCACTAAATATCCTAAAATGAATACAATGAACGCTGTCCAACGCTAGTTGTTCGTTACTTACAACGCTAGTTGTTCCTTTGGTTGTGGAAGATGTAATCGATCTATAGTAGTTTTGTCGCACGGGGTCAGCAAGCGTGTGAGTTTGAGATATATGTTGATGTTTACAAAGACAAACTGTTTACTGTGCAAATATGCCCATTACAACATGTAACTGATAACTTATTCATGATGATTCCTCTACTTTTTTTTAAATGACACATGCGAGCCAATGTGAAGCTACATTTGCCTACACATGACGAAAATATGAAAACAGACACTCAACAGCTTTTTCTCACGAGACTTTTTCCCCCTTTCTCACTTCTCATTTCTTTCCGGGGTTCTCTGGAACTCAAGAGCACTCCAAAAGACGGCCGTGCTGAGGAATACACGTCACCATTATTTACCGCGCGTGTATCTCTTCAACGTCTTTGTTGGACAGTGTTTATGGAACTTCGCTCCTTTGTGCTCTTTCTACCGCGCAACTTCTCCTCGCTACAACGGCCTTTCCAGGAACTGACACACACACAGTAGAACAGGGGTATGGGAGGAAATTATACAAAACCCTACTGCTCGTGCATTGGTATCCTATAATAACCAGTTCTGTAATGATAGGTAAATGTACGAATTACTTTTTCTTACTTTTATCAACATTTCCACTTGTTCGTGATTTCCTCTTATTTTGCGGTTCCAGCCTTCTCTATCTGCCCTTAGATTGTCGTGCATTCTTCTTTCATGCATGTCTTTAATTATTCCTGAATTCCATCTTTTAAGGGGCCTTCCCCTTTTTATTCTTCCTCGAGCAGACCAATCGAGGACATTCTTAGACCATCTAGATTCTGACATTCTCTTCAGATGGCCATACTATTGCAGCGTTTTACTTCATAATCCACAACACATTCCGTTTGCTGCATGCGTTCCATGATCTCTATGTTTCTAATTTTTTACATTCGCGAAATTCGGCAGCTCCTTCGTAGTCCATCCACTTCCACTGCATAAAATTTCTGCTTCTGGCGATCCGTCTCTGGTGATCTCCACCGTAGATTAGAATAATTTTAATAAGAGTTCTTCCAGTAATCTTTTTGGTTCTTACGTGAAATTACAGACTCCATAACACCCCATTTAACATTCAAAATTGTTCCTCTTGTCTGTTTAATGCGGCCGTCAATATCATTTTCAATGTTTCAAGACATATAGGATTGTGCCCAAGTACTTGAACTATTCAACTAACTTAATCCTTCCTACTCTTTGAACATTCAAGTTGATACCTTTTCCTCCTACTATCAGATTCTCTGTTTTATTCACATTTAATTTAAGTCCACCCTGTTCATAGGCTTGTATTTATTTTTTGGGTCATATATTCCGCATCGTCCCTATCTTAAGCCAATATTTACCAGATCATCCGCAAATACCCATTGATTGATTTTTTCGTGTTTCCGGGTGCGTCAATTGCTTTGGTCATTAGTCCCGTAAGTGTATTGCTTTTTTTTCTCAGGAGATGGCGGTGATCTTCCCTCGCTGGATGGCGAGATCCGGCGTCGATCTACCGTCGTCTAGTGAGGTTTGCCCCTAACCAGGACTCTCCCACCAGCGGGGCACCGCCCCAGCCGGGAGAAGCCTTAAGCATCCGACCGGTTTCCCGGAATATGTGGTAGTGTAGTGCTTGTTCGTGTGAGTGTGTGTATAAGGGGAAAGGATAGAACAAGGAAGAGGAAGGACAGATCGCGCGCGGTCCGTGGTTCGTTTGGTAGGGTACTGCTCCGGCATTCGCCTGGTGTTGATCGGACAAACCACGGAAAACTACTGATCAGAGCAACCGGCAGAGATCTTCAACCTAGCTTAAAAGATAGTGTCGAAAATCCTGCCGCCGCCAGGACTCGAACCTAGGACCTCCCGGTCAGAGGCACTGCAGTGACAGCAGTTGATGCACTGAGCTACCGGTCCCGCTCCTATTCCTTGACATGAGACATTCCATCCTTTAAGGACCTCTTCTAAATAAATTTTGAAAAGAGTGGAAGACATTCCACATCCCTGTCTTAAACCTTTGGTAGTTTTAACTTCATCGGAAATTATATTTACGATTTTTACCACATACATTTTACCATTTTACAATTTTTAGGGTATCCACGCACATTTTCTTTATGAGTTGAAGGAGAGATTCTTCAATTTTAAAATTTCGTAGTGCCCTCCACAATTCATTAATAGACACTGAGTCATATGATTTCTCCCGACCAATAAAAGCCATTTGAAGCTCTCTTCCATTCCGAATCATTTTCTCACATATTTGTCTTAATATAAAAGAGTTATCCATACAGGACTTTCCTTGTGTAAAACTAGCTTGTTGTTCTAAAATTTTTCATGGATACCCTTGCCTAAAATCCATTCTTAACTATTTCGCTCAGGAGTCTTCCAATTGCTGCCTTTACACTTATCCCCCGACAGTTGTTCATGTCTTTCTTACTTCCTTTCTTTAAATACCCGAATTATATGATAAATTCCATTCAGTTGGTTCATCGTACGTAAATAATATCTGATTGAACAGTTTAGTCAAGACTAATCATCTTTTGCCCACCATACTTCCACAAATCCATGGCTATTCCACCTGGACCCGCCGTTTTACAATAATATGAAGATTTTTGTGAATTCCACATTTCTTCTTCCAATACGGGGTTCAACCTCTTTCATTTCCTCCTTTATGTTTCTATTTATTGTACCTGGTCCTTTCCACTGAAACCTGATTTCCGTCAGCATCTCCGAAAAATGCTTCTTCTTCTTCTTAATTCTTCTTATAGTTCTCCATGCTTGCCTTGATTTACCGATCCTATTGTATATTCTATCCCATAACATATACTCTCCCAAGCCCCCTTTTTTCATGGCCTCATAATCATTTTTGCTTTCTTTTTTAGTAAGCAATAACGATCCAGATCTTCTTGACGCTTTGAATCCAGCCAGGTCCTATAAGCTTCCTTATTTTTAATTGCCGCAGCGACTTCTCCATTCATCCAATCTACTCTACCATTATTTTCCATTTCCATCTCCAAAGTGTCAGCAGCTGACTCATGTACCCATGTTTTCATGTGAGCATAGAGTTCTTGAGCTCTCCAATCATCTTGTATATTCAGTTTATTTGAAAGACGTCTCTGACAGAGATTGCTAACACTTTCATCTTGCAACAGACTGAGCGTATATCGCGGTTCATTGAGTTTTTCCCTTATTTGGACAAATAACATCTCTCTTTGTGATGTTACCCTTGGAAATGGTATTTTTGTTCGAATGTGCCAGTAAAATTATGTAAAATACGTGGAGATTTCAGTGCAAAGTTGAGAGTAAATTCATTCGCTCTCTTATAAAAACAGCACGCATTTTGGGTGCAGTGTTTGGATGTGTTTAGAACAAGAAAGGACCATTTCATATTTGCCTATATATCTTGTGAAAATAGATTACGTTACTGGCTTAAAGACACTTGATCTTGTTTATCTTTTGCTGTTTTGGAGGGGTAAACAGGACACTATTATTTTAAATAACTATTATTTTTCTGTCTCCAAAATTGTGAATTTCTATGGGTAGAGCAAGAAAGCAAACGTGTATCCCTACTTATCTTCAGCCACGCCACCTGTTGCTCATAGTCCCCATATATTTTATCTTGTTCGCCAAGTATCATATGGTTTAGATGGTGGGATACTGGTCAAGGATACTGAAACGTTTCTTATTTTATTTATTTACTAATAATAAATATTAATCGTAACGAATTTCCGAATTTATAAATAATTTGGGCGCCAGGAAAAGGTTACACTTGAATTCCTGAATATCTATTACTGTCTTCGGATACATTACAAATAAATGTCAATCCCGCTAGCTCGGTCGACGGGTTCTTATGAAATAATTGTTGCTACTTACTCCGTAACTAATTACTCAGTCTGCCATCCATACGAAGTGGCGAGGAATCTGAAAATAATTCTAAAATATCTACTCAGGATTGCACGTAATGGCAAATGAGAATCAGATTTCTTTCAAACTGTGAATTACAATTTATTATGCATGCTAAAAGTTGTTAATTATTATCAATTACTACAAAATATTATTAGGTCATGACCATTTTCTCGTTATTGCAATAACAGCGTTATAGAATCTTTTTCCTTTCTTGCCTCTTCGCGCGCACATTTCTCGATGTTGCCACGTACTATAATCCAATCTTCCTTCTTGTCGAAGTCCATCATGATCAGCGACCAAGTCAAAACTTCCTCCAACCACTTCACAAACACTGTCTATACTCTTTATCTTGCGCCTCAGGTGGACACCTATTTCAAACTGATTACTTTCCCAGGTCGGAATAACATGGCAATTCACAATTCACTAGTAAAATTTCTAAGTCAAATCTTGTAACTCCACCGCGAAAATATTGTAAGTTCACTTTCCGGTTCACTCATGAAAATATTACAAGCCCGAGTGTGCAATAGTACAACACGTAAATTTTACAAATTCCCGTTGCACACCTAATGCCGAAATATTCGAAGTTCAAGTTCAATGTTCACTCTCACGAAATATCACAAATCCCGATTTGATAATTAACCTCAGGAAAAACCGCACAAGCGATCCGCTAACCACCACGACACGAGTCGGAATGCCCTAATTTCCCATCTGATCCACCCTTCAAAGCTCGCTGTGTTTTTTTCTTCTTGTTTTTTTTTTTCACGTTGGTATGGTGTACCCTCTTCGTATCTGCACCATAGAAACCCACGTCTCAGGACGAACTTGCGTTGCTATGGTGTCATCTGTCTATCTGCACCATTAAAACCCACATCTTTTGCAATATCTACAACATTTTGATCTTTATTTGCCTAAATAAAAATGTCCATTTTTTGTATGTCACAGTACACGCACTATTTTTCGTCCCAAGAAAGCTTCACGTTCTGCAATGATGTAAACGGTTTGGGGAGAAGGACATCCCTATCTTGCCCAAGCTAATTTTATTATTTTTTGGTACACATATCTCAAAAACGATTTTATTTACAGAGTTGATTTTTTAAAATATTTAACATTTAAACCTTTGTTAATACAAATCAGCTCAAATATACGATATAGAATCACTCGTTTTTCAACAGGAATTTTTATTAAACTATGAAAATATTACATATTTTTTAGATACCTTTTTTACATTTAAACGGCCAACCTTTTTGTTAGTTTTATTGCTGAATATGACTTTACAAACATTGTAGATAGTGCTGTAAAAAGTAAGCATATACTACTATTTTTCCTGGTGATAAATGTTCGAAAAAAACAAGAATTTGAGTAAATTGAATTTTGCTACTGAGTGACCGAGTACATGCTAAATTGTGCATGTACTCAGTCAGTCAATGGATTCCTGTTCCATATTCTGGGTCATCTAGAACCTCCTAATTGTTTCCTTTTAGCTGCCTGATTCTCCTATTTTAGATCAATTATTCATTTTTCGCACATGCTTGCTCGTTGTTTGGCAAGTCGTTGGAGGATAAATTTGCTATTTCTTCCAACAGACATCCCCTATTAATTCATCATTACAATTGGGTTTTATTTACACAACAATACTTTAGTTCTATTCTTATTCAATAAAATAATATTACTTATATGCAACTACATACAACAACTACTTACTTCTATACAACTACTACAATAATGCAATTATTTATATTCTTATTCACAACAATAGTCACTTTATTTAGAATAAAAAAGTGGACACGCTAGACGTAAACTAATAGTGCAGACGTCAACTACAAACAATATCTCGAACTTTGCAAATATCTAAAAACAATATATTTTTTCCATTCTACATTCCTCCAAGGATTACACCCACTCTTTAAATGCTCTGGCTACTATATAGTTCCATTAAATATTATTTTTAGTGACTAAAACGTAGAAAACATGCATAAACTATATATCAGCAGGTTCAGGAGGAGACATGAAATAAAATGGAGAAAATAATGAAAAAAAATTTCCCCCAATTTTTTCGTCTTTCTACCTTTAATGCAAACCCTTGGGTTAATGCACTATGTGAATAAATGGGGGCATTTAATAGACGTGTAAAATGTAAGTTTGAAAATCATTTTATTGCATATAATGGCAACGGAGTTTCTTCGTTTCCAATTGTTCATTCTGTGCACTTGAAAGAGTCCTGTGAAACCATCGAATCATGTGGAAGATATTTGGGGACATGAAAGTGATCGCTTTTCATTTGAGAATGCTGCTGGGCGACACAAAAAACTGCTGCTTTTGGCATGGGACAGTCCAGCCAGATGTCTAGAAGATGAGCCAGATGCCAAAATGTCTAGAACGGGGCACACAAATGTGTTGCATAAAAACTTTGCTGAATCTAGTAATATTTATCTCCCCCCCCTGCAAATCAAGCGGGGGCTAATGAACTTTATCAAGGAAATGAACAGAAATGGCAAAGCGTTCGAATGCCTAAAAAAGTTTCCAAATCTTAGTGAGGCAAAAGTAGAAGAGGTGTATTTTTGTTGGTCTCCACATACGGCTATTGAGTTATTGAATTCAATGTGCCCTTAGATGGAAAAGAAAAGATGTTTCGGAATGCTTTAAAGATGCCACGAAGGGAATAGGAATCCGTAGACTTTAAAAGTTGTGGGAAAATTGTTAGTGACTTACCGTGAGATGGGATATACTAAACTGTCTTTAAAGCTTCTTTCCTCGCGCTTCCACTTCGATTTTTCCGGACATTTTGGAAGTTGCCAGGGAAAAGCTTCACGAGCAATTCTAACAGGACATTTTATCTATTGAAAAACGGTACCAGGGAAGATGGAACTCAGGCATGTTACCAGATTACTGTTGATTAGCAGTGAGGGAAATACCATCCTCTTCACACAAACGGAAAAGAACTAAAAGGTTCTTGCAATATAATCAATTTTCCAAAAACTATATGTGAGAAGAGAAAACTGAAGACGTATGAAGATTCAGCATTCCATTGTCTGTAAGAATCATCTACTTTCCAGGAAATCGTTTAAAATTCCATAGTGGCAGCAGAGAAGTGGTACTCCATGATTATAAAGTCAATACCTCTGCTATCCTGAATCGTTTAAAATTGTTGCCCAGTGCCAATTGTTGTCCAGAATAAAGACCGGATTCCCGTGTTACTGTATCTTTTCTTTGCTTACTTGAAATTAGATGAAACCTTGACAGAAATTTGAATCATGAAATGGACTTTATTTCAGTACGTATTTTATTTGGCACGAAATTGCACGTTTTGGGGGGTTACTACACGATATTACACGTTTTACATAATGCTGCCTGAAAATTGCGCATCTTGAGATTTTACTGGACGCATTTGCCAGATTCATAGTTTTATTGCATAAAATATATTTTTATATTATCAATTTGTTTTAATAGATCTTTTCTAAAGGTTTTATTTAGAAAAAGGTTTTATGATCTAAGCCAGCAGTGCATTCGGGTGGTCTGTGAAACCCGAGTGGCGTGTAATACGAATCAATTCTGTATTTTGATGCCCTCTGAACTCAACGTTTATACATTTCATGATGTAATTAAAATTTGTGAGTTATTGCAGTAGGGACAGGTCCGCAGACCTTGGTTGCGGCCGCTCAGCAAACGCTATATTTAGGGTTGATCTTACTAATCGGATCAAATATCCGTTTTGTCAGTCTTTGCTGAACTTACCAACACGAGACAGCATGCGCGAGTCACATTTGACTTCACGTCCAGGCGCGAAGCTTAGCGACAAGCTGCACTGCGTTTCAAATTCATCGAATTTCCCAGATTAGACGTTGCTCTGAAAGGTTCAAGAGAGAATGAACGCAGTTTTTGACCGCGTTTAGCAGCGGTCACGTACGTAACAATGAGGTTCGGCCCACAAACAAGTATAAATTGAATGTAGAACGCATTTTTCCTGTCTAAAACATATTAGTTGACAGAAGTTACAATAATTTATCAGAAAATAATTTGGAAATATATATAAATTAAAATTACAATGAAAGCAATTAAGAATATTTGTTCTGTTCAGTAACTTAATTATTTTTGATTTCTGAAGGTATATTTTCATTTTTGAAATTTTGTAGTTACTTTTATGTTTTATACTAATTTAATTTTGTGTACGAACAATATTTAAAATGTAAAATATGGTTTGTTTAAATAATATGTACAAACTTAATTAGAATAACACTAAAATTATAATATTTCATTCGCCTTAAATATATCTTTCAAAATATAAAAATAAGTTGATAAGTGGATTAACTGGAGGGTTTAGGCTACATAACACGGTTGTGCAAAGTCTTAATATTTTTATTGCATGTTTTGATGCTTTTTTGCGCGTTTTAAGGAGTTTTACTGCGTGAATTTCGGGTCTTTAGCTATGACCAAATAAATCCAGAAAGCAGTAAGCAGGGTAATATCACGGACTTTAGTTTCTTCTCCTGCAACATTCTTTATTTTTCTTTTAACCGTCTTAAATTAACTTTGGAAATCATCTGCACTCAGCAAATTATTTTGTATCCCACGTCTGACAGACTCCACCAGAGAACTTACATTATTATTTTCAAAGACTTAATCAAAGGTTGTAGATATCCACACACAGTAAGTATAAGTTCGTCAGTAATGACAATTAAAAAAAACAGGCATTTTAACGAAAATGTGACCATTTTCTTAAGCATCCTTTACACTAACCAAAGACAAATAATCAAAACAATTGAAGCAATTTTTTGAAAATTTTTAACAGCTTCTTGTAAATTACTCCCAAAAATTAAAATATCTATTTCAAATCCAAGGGGCCACGACATTCACCAAATCGATTGAAGAATATTATTTTGAAGAATATCGGAATATTGTTTTAGGCACTAGCGTTGACCACACATGGTCTGACAGAAGAACAAACAGATCGACAGACATTTTGCCGTGAATCAATTTTTGATATCAAGGACAACAAAACATGGATTCTGAATATACAACGTGTTTGAGGACAAGATTTATCCACTTTTTCGTTACCAGGGCTTGGTAATAAGAGTTTTTGTTCGAAAATTTGCCGTTTTCTCACAGGATTACAGTACTTTCTGTATACTGCATAAGCAGTAGCGAGAACGCCATTTTCTTAAAAACGGCTCCATTTTTTTTTCATTTTGTACGGATTGTACTAAATGCACTGTTTAAGATGTCATAAAAGTCAATTTCCTGTATTTTTTTATTGTTTTTTTGAAATTACGCAAACGTATTTTTACTTTCTCGTATACGTACGTATATACGGAGTAATATACGTAGTATAGAGAAAGTTATGAAATGCTGCGCGAAAAAACGGCGACTTTCGACAGAAGAAAACTTATTCCCGGGCTCTGAAAAAAAAGAAAGTGGATAAATCCAGTTGTTAAATTAAGAGAAAAAATCCTCTAACACATGATGTAGCCAGAATCCCAATTTTGTGTATTCTTGATGCCGAAAAATCAATTGAAAAAAAAGTCCGTCCATCCGTCTGTCTATCCGTTTGCTGTCACTCCGTCCGTCTGTGAACACTACTAGCGCCTAAACCATTCGTTCGATCTTTTCCAAATTGAATCTCTTGTCGATCTGGCTCTATTTGAAGCTTTGAGATTCTGAAAAACATTCTTTAAAATTGGGGGGTACTTTACATGAAGCCCCCTGGACGTTTTCAAAATTTTCTAAAAAACGGCTCAATTTTTTTCTTTACATTTCTTGTAAGAATATAGTATAATACACTTCTAAAGGTAGAAAGGTCCCATTTCCACGGTTAACTCCAAATTTTTGAAAATTGCAAAAGTTTGGAAAATTGAAAGTGCTTCAAATGGCTCTAAATTACGTTTTTCGAAAACTCAATAAAGTCTTGTGAAAAAGGAGCTTAAATTTTGCATTTGCAGTAACGTTTAATCGCCATTTTTTTAAAAACGGCTAAAAATGTTTCAATGAAAATTTATATTTAGGACAAGGTTTTGCTCTCTTCTTTAATATTTTTAAAGTAATATTTCGGTTCCACTATTAGGAAACCGAAAAGTAGAGAAAATGTAAAAAAAAAGTATTTTGGGTGACGATAGATGGCAGCTGGCAAGAGGATGGGGCAAATCCGTAAAGCCAGATCACACCAAGCAGATTAGAAACTTCATTACGAGAAAGTCGGTGCCATTTGTGACACCACTAGCTTGTGTGGTGATAGGAACTGCGTTTCTCCATACCGAGCACGAAATAAGGGGAGGTAGGATTGATAGTGCGGGGAATTGTTTGATCTTGTTCGTTATCATGACGTCATGGGAAGATGGCAGCGATCTCTTTTTGACATAGTCCTCGACCGCAGCATGGCAACGTCGTCAGGTATTATAAGGCAATGGCTGGCGCGGGTGCGTTCCTGCGCGTAATCGAAGTTGCTCCCCGACGCTCTTTTTGCGCTCGTCCCACAGTGGGCCTGCATATCGTAAAAACGCTCTAAGGTAAGATTTCGTTCTAAAAATGAATTATTTTGTATAAAGAATTGATGAATTTATTCCTTTTTATCATTTTTCAGATGACTAACAAATTGTTGCTACAGTACCTCTGTGTTACCTCCGACTAATATTGTTTGAAAACTACTCATGTGTGCGTTCCTTGCGGTGGAACAGAAGACTATTTAACCTGAGGTAACGTAAAAATTCTTTTTAAATTCGAATTTTACTAATGCAAATGGAATAACATATTATCTATTACCATAATATTTTTGTTTTATTTTATAATGAATTACAAAATTTATCCATGTCTTCGATGTAGGGAGGTAACTACAGGTTGTTGTTTCTCAGGTTTCTTGAATCGTTGATCATGTACCGCTTTTAATCAGGAGTCTAACGAGAGATGTGGCTGGCGAAATGATAGTGATGCATGGTGATAATGATGGAGTGAAAAACTGTGGACGTATCACTCTGGTCCCAACCGCTTCATATTTAACTTAAGAGAAATAAAAGAAATATTTTTATTTATGATTGTTTTATATAACTTTCGAATTTCGTCGAAGCAAAATGGGCATCGCCTTACGCGTACACCAGAGAAGTGATGGCCAAATAAAACCACTAGGAAGAAAAAACAAGTTCCCTAGGAACAACAAGAAAAGCAAAATCTAAACAATACGTTTTGGAGAAACAATTTTTTCACAAACTCATATGACGGCGGACGAACATTTCCATCAAGACGCCCGTTCGTTTAATTATTTATTTACTTATTTGATTTATTTATTTACTTATTTATGTACTTAATTATTTTATTGATTGATTGATTGATTGATTGTCTATAGGGAAGTCCCTGAGCGCGTTGAGGCCCAGTGTGCGTGGAGCGATATTCCCCCAACGCCTTTCGCCGCGAGATGCTTTGCTTGCCAGGTGAAAGTGATCCCGCGCTGTTTTGTGGAGGACTACAGTTAGACGGCGCGGAGACGCGTTTGAATTGCGGCGGCCACTCTTGTTTATTTGTTTGCTTTTTCCTTGTCTGAGCTAAACGGGTTTATGGCGTACTTCTTGCGCGATATGAGAACGAATATGTTTGCCAAGAGGGGCTCAGTTGTTGAAACGAGATGTGCCAGAATGCGACTTGTGGCTGTTTCTTTGAAAGTGGAGTTTGCTCTATTTTCTTTCATCTGATCAAGAGCCCCATTGGTTACTTTATTATCAAACCGTCTTAGGTGGATCAGTGCATCAACTGACGTCACTGTAGTGCCTCTGACCGGGAGGACCTGGGGATTCGAGTCCCGACGGTAGTAGGATTTTCAACTCTAGCTTTTCAGCTGGTTTGACATTAGTCGCTGTCTGGAGGAGAATTCTAGGGGCCGGCTGCTCTGATCCGTAGTTTTCCTGATTTCTCTGATCAACTCTAGACGAATGCCAGAACAGTACTCTAACAAACAGGCCACGGACCGCGCGCGATCTTTTCTTCCTCTTCCTTGTTCTTTCCTCACCCCTAACTTACACACACTTACACTCACATGCACTACACTATCACATTTGTCGGGAGTGGAGTCGAAAGCTTAGAGCTTCACCCGGCTGGGGCGGTGCCCTGGGGCGATGATACCTGGTTGGGGAAAATCTCCGCAAGCCGACGTAGGTCGGCGCCGGATCTTAACAACCAGATGAGGAAGATAAAAACTTGCACTACACTTACGGGACTAGTGATCTCAGACCTTGATGCGCCCCGAATCACTAATCAATCAATCGTTATTATCAACGTTATCTTCTGTTTATTTCATCACTATATATTAAAGATAAATGTGCTGTGATGAGTCTGTTTGATGATACGTGTTTGTTACAAAATTAGACTTATTGTTTCATCAAGTGACACCGATTAATTTTCCAGTCTGGTAAAATCTTTCAATCGCCGCAAGCAGTCTCACGTCAATGACAAAATGAATTGTCTGCCTGCAAAACCAGTGCCTGCAAAACCATATTTGACTTAAGAGAAATACAAGAAATATTTTTTTAAACATAATTTATTTATAAAGGTCGCATAAACAACTAGGTCTTGAGCGACCACAAGGTTGTAATACAGTCAGATATATTTACAAAGTATTTCTGTATGTTGAGTCTTTACAAAGTATGTTGAAATCAGTTACAATATGACAAATACAGTAGTTTATTTTACATAGTATTATACATTATTGTGGATAGGTCAGACACTTGACCTGGAGGAAGGCATCAAGTAGATATTATTTTATTGGTATGAAAGTAGTTGAGTCTTTGAACATACATGGACACTTGTGTTAGTTTACAGATTTTTGTGGAGGTTGAGTTCCACAAGAGAAATCCAAAATTTTTTAATGGTGGTTTTTGGTTGATTTTATTATTTGTTTCTTGTAAGCATATCATATCAGGGTTGTACTTGTTAATTAGCAGTAGAAAATTCTCTTTTTGTGGATTAAAGCCATTTATATTCCATTGGAGAATTGTATATGCCATTTCAAGAGCAAAAATTTGGAGAGAGTGTTAGTTTGAATCTTCATCACTAGTTTCACTTAAGTTTGCCAGTTCTCTGCTCATGTCAATTGTTTTTAATTTCTTTTTTAAATGTGTGAAACGTCTTTTTATGTTTTTATCCGTAAGGAGGGGGTAGGTATCTTCTAACATTTGTAGTAACAGTTTGATATCTGGAGTGAATTCCAGAACAGCTTCCTCAACATTTATGCAATTTTTTGTTTCTTCAAAAAGACTTTTTAGTTGTAACCAATTTAAAACATATTTGTTACTTGGTTCAGATAATGTTCCTTTGAGTGGGGCAAGTTGATTTTCTAGTCTATCAGATTCCTCTGCAAGAGAAATTTCAAGTTCTGACTTTTTATTGTTTTGTGGGTTTGATTTAATAACTGTAGAATTTTTGAATTGATGGACATTATCCATTATCTCTGGTGTAATCGGTTGTATGTTGTTAGTATCTGAGACACTTTCTCTAAGAAAGGTTAGGTTTTCTTCGCCTACAACTGAATGTAACGTTTCTGATGTCTCAGATTTAGAAGATAGACTAGATAAGGGACGTTTGGCATTTTTTGTAGGTCTGTTGTCAATAGCAGGATGAACAGTGGAAGAGGGTTTAAGAGTTGGGAAGGAGGAGGGGGACAGCTCATTTTTTTCATTGGGATTAACTTCACAGTACCCAGAGGAGTTATCTTTTTGTTCATTCATTGGGCAGTTGTTAGCAAAATGTCCGTGATCCTTACATAGAAAACATGATATAGAATCTGATGATGGATATATCCAGAAAACTGTGTCATCATAAATAATTTTCATGGTTTCTGGTACTTCGTCCATATCATCTGGATGAATATAAATTTGTCTCCGGAAACTCAAAATGTGACTAAACCCTGGTTCGTTCATGCCGGCTCTCAGGAAGGTCATTGTAGAGCCGATTCGAATTTTGAGTTTCGTTAGCTCGTCAATAATTACTGAGTGTGGGATAATAGGACACACATTAGAAAGAATGAGTCTTATATTTTGCGTAATTAGCGGTCTAATGGATAACGTTGAGTTATTAATTGAAATGGTTGATTTATTGTCAACTAGTTCTTTCACAGATTCCTTAGAATCCAGATACACACATATACGGTTTTTTGAAATCCTTGAGACGAACCGTATGGTCTGAGGATTGATAATTTTTGCAAGTTCCTGGATGTACGTTTTAACTGATATACCGTCTACTGAGTCCATCACAATCGCGTGTTCTTTTGTGGGAAACATACCTTTCTGAGCAGCAGTTAAATATCTGTTGGCATAATCTTGATTTTCATTATGACTAACTTGACTTGATTGATGGGTTTCACTGTTTGGGATGACTCCTTGATCAGAAGCCATCTTAGGATGGACGTTGGGTGTACTGTGTACACCTACTAAGGTTTAAATACGTTTTACTCACTCACTGGATTTGATTCAGTTGATCATTAACACGAAAGTCGACACAACACAACACTCGACACTGTGCGGCCTTCAACGGCGCTCTCCGAACTCGATGCCGCTTATCGCACTACAGGAGGTCTTTACTCGCCAACGGTCGGAGCGACACTGAGAAATATTTTTATTTATGATTGTTTTATATAACTTTCGAATTTCGTCGAAGCAAAATGGGCATCGCCTTACGCGTACCCCAGAGAAGTGAAGTGAATTGCCCCAGAACCAATACGTCATGAAAGCTGAAAAATCTTAATGTGTGAATTCTTTACAAATGAAAGAAGAAATGGTTGTTATTGCTTATAATTGGTGCTTATAAAAGATTATTGCGCAGATGCATACTTTACCCAAAGTTGGATGTATCCAGAATTCTCGTTTTTGTCTTGAGACAAAAATAAATAATTTGTTCACAATTCTTCACTTGGAGTGCCGAGGAAAACAAAAACAATGCGAAAACTTATCACATCGCACAGGCATGGTAATGTGAAAATTTCAAATTAGTTTACTTCTGTTTACTAAAAGACTTCTCATCCTGTAAAATCCGTATATTTCAATCTTCAATATTTGTTCTTTTCGGAAATAAGACGAAAATGAACCTATAAAATAATAATTTGTGTGCAATATTTATCCGCTCTGGCCATTGATACACTCTCGTATTTATGATGACAGTGAATTAAAATGTCGTGGAATGTCATCTTTAAAACTTTCAATCAAACATTTGGATGTGGAGAAAGTAACTCGCTCCCCCTCGCGTAATGCTGGCCCCAGATCAGAGGAGCCAGCAAGTGTGTTGGTGTCAAGTGCATGGTGGAATACAAGCACCATGGCCGTAAATGGTAACCGGCTGTCGGCTGGATAAATGCCTTAGGAGAAAAATGCCCAGCACGCAAATTTCAATGATCTCACATAGCCATACATAAAGCAGACGATTGGACATTTTTGTCCACTTTCGAGAATCCATTCCTCTCAGCGAATCTAGAATGTGCGAAGTTGTAATTCGTTCTCACAGCTCTACTTCTCCTTTCAACACTTCGCGGGCGCCCGCGAACGGAATTTCAGCAAATAGAGAACCAACCAGAGCGAGTGCCCATTGAAACCACTTTATTTGCCCAAGCTGTTCAAACAATGGGAATGCAACGGGGCGTGGTGGTGCATGACCAGAGGAGCTTTTGAGACTGAAAGCGAACGCCAAGCACCTTCCCCGCGGGCTGTGTCCCTGCAAACAAAGCAGGTTGGGGCCGGCGCAAGTGCGAACTTTTTCACCACTCTCGCCCGTTGGCGATCCTCTATTGTGGGTGCTAACGCCACACCCAACGAGAAGGGGCTTCTGAAAGAGGAGGAAATGGTGCCAATTTCTTGGGCGACGCCTAAGGGGTTAATGTTCATGCTTCGTTGAACAGTAATGTATGGTACAGAAATTTAAAGTTACGTTTTATTTACGAGTGAATACATTTTGCAACTGAAGTGATGGTAATAAATAAAGGTATTAGTTCAGTGGAGAAAGATAAAATTGATTTAGTTACAAATTTCATGCGTACATGTACTTTTACTACTAGGTAAACAAACGACAGAAAGTAAAATTATAATATCTAAATATTGTTGGTGAGGAAAAGTAATTCATCTTAAATCTTTCACTGCCAACTTTTTCACCGCTTTCGCGCGGTACGCCCGTTGGCGATCCTCTATTGTGAGTGGGAACGCCACTCCCAACGAGAAGGGGCGTTTCACAGAAGAGGAAATGGTACCACTTTCTTAGGCGACCAAACAGGATTATGTAGTGTGCTTTTCATGATTCTGTTTAACAGTAATTTATGATATACGAAAATAAAGGCAAATTTTATTCGGTAGTGAAAATGTTTTGCAACCGAGGTGGTAAGAAATAAAGTGTTAATTTGTTGGAGTAAATACAATTGCTTTAGTTTCAAATTCTGTGCATAATTGAATCATTACCATGTAAACAGATGATAGAAAGTAAAATTATAATATCTAAATATTGTCAATGAGGAAAATAAAATCTTCTTCAATCTTTCAGTGATATTATTGTCAATAAGAAGTAAAGAAAACACTTTTAGAAGCAAGTAAATTGGAAACTTATGGGAACTTTACGATTAAAAATGTTACGATTAAAACTTATTTAACTCGGGAATAAAAATGTTGTTTACGCCAAGGAAAGCAACAAAATAAATGGAACTTTATGTTTAGTGATAAAAATGACAACATTTTTTAGGAAATATCCAATTCTGTCTGTGAGAGCATCTCGGAATATATTTAGAGTATAATCATGTATTGTTTCTCAGATATGAGAAACAATTTCTGTAATTCATTGGTATATATGTGTTTATTTTAATTGAGTTAGGGATTTTAAAATTTCTTAATATGATTTTTAGCTAATAACAAGTAATCAATTTCTCTATTCTATAAAGAGGAAAGTCATTTTATAATGATTGAAATATTTTTTACAGTTATATAACATATTAACGTTATTTTTGATAGAGTTGCCGAACACAATATTCTAAATGTGATGTCCGTAAATACCTCACAATTAATTCCTTGAAAATTAAGTGTGTGTATATATATATATATATATATATATATATATATATATATATATATATATATATATATCTCCTGAGTTCAGATACACAAAACGAACACAAAAGAAACTCACATGGAAAGGTCAATTTCGACCAATACGCACTGAGAATTCCAGCCGCCGCAATTTCACGTGACCATAAATATTCTTCTGATCCCTTAGAGATCTGTAAACAATAACTTGATAACTATGAACATACAAGTGAAACAAGAAAACTGGTTTTGAGAGTAAATAAAAATCCTTCTTGTATTATCCACTTCAAAATAAGCCCTCTGCACAATGTAACTTGAGTGACAACTAGCCATTTGCCTCCGGATACCAGACGCTCTAAGTCGTGTGAATATACGTAAAGGAAAACCACTCGGAAAGGTCAATTTGTGCAAATACCTTCGGAGAGTCCCTAGCGCTGGCGGTTTCACACGGCCATGAAATGAAAACACTTCTCGCCGCGGCTTACTCTTGGAGAAACCGCGAAACCCAGTTCCCTGACTGCGGCGCAGATCTTATCCATTCGCGCGCTCTTGGGGCCAGTGGGGTTGAGAGTGCTGGCTGCTCTTGGCATCTCGCAAGGCCCCGCGGGCGACCTGCGGTCGCTGGTGCACACGTTCCATGTCATCCTGGCCCCGCCAGTTGCCCTGATCGGGTGCAGCACGGCCACGAATTGCTGCTTGCTCCTCAAGGCACGAATGTAGCATTTTCTCTTGGGATAAAACGGAAATTCCGCTTTACATGGTATGTACATTATTTTTACTTGTCCCCTTTATTTGCCGATGCTATTGGGAGCGTTGATGTTTGAAGGCGTAGTCATGCGACATTCGAAGTAGCCCTGCATTTAGCCCTGAGAAAGGTCGCAGTTTGACGGTCGAGACATTGGTAACTTGGCCACGTACTCTGATGTGGCGTCTCACAGCGAAGTGTCTAGCGTTGTTGTTTGTTTTAATCAGATCGTTACCTTCTAGATCCTCGCTATCAATTCAAACGTGAATGCAGGATAGGAAATAATGAATTACAGTAAGATACAAAAGGAAAAAAAACCCTGTATTCAAAAAAGAAAAAAAGTCATCAATATCAGAGACAATGAGTTCGGACGCGTGTTTTCAAAATAAGTACTAAAAATAAAGTCCCTTGCTCCTCTACTAGTTGCTTTTTATTCTGCTGGCAAGTATCCACAGGAAGCGACGCTCTAGAAGACTCTAGGAGAAACCGCAAAACCCAGTTCCCCAGTTGCGGCGTAGATCTTATCGAGTGGAGCGCTCCGGGGCAAGTGGGGTGCCGAGGCGGCACTTGGCCCCTGGAAAGCCCGACCGGGCGGCCAAGAGCCACTAGTGCACGTGTTCCGTTTCATCCCCCTCCCCTCAGAATTAGCCGCATCTGACACAGAGTGGTAGTGAATCCTACTTCTGAAGGTAGGTAGGTAGCTCCCAGGTGAGCTTGGAGAGCGAATGTTCCTCCCAGAATGGAACTAATGCCGGATGATTTTGTCTTTTGAGCACCCTGGGTGGGGGATTGGTGAACTTACTAGCTTCTGAAGTCCTAGGGTGCGGTTTCTATCCCGGCTGATGTGCATGGATTTTCGAAGGGTAGAAAATTACACTGTACCCTACCAAATACCAGGCAAAGTTAAATTCCGCAGGCAAATCGTCGTCTTATGAAGGTATCACGTTCTCCTGACCAGACATTTGGGATATAGTTAACTGGTAAAGAAAGGGAGGATCACACCCAAGCACATCAGGGAACGCCTACAGGGCGCGCCTACTTCATAGATCCCCTAGACCCGCACCAGGGAAGGAATCCTGGGTCGAAAACGTGGAGCGGAACTGAAGACAATGCTCACTTCCCAGCAATTAATCCCGTATCATTAATAAATATGACTTTTGGAATGAGGTGATTAATGTATCTGATATTTTGTGCGAAGTTAAGATAATTGGCTTTTATGGAGGGAAGGTAATAGTTATATTTTCATTGTAAGCTAAAATTTAGGCTTCCGATTTTAGTCAATGGAACCTGCATTAAAGGTTACGGCATTTGCTCTCTTTTAATGTAACATTGTTGTACGACATGACATTTTTCTAGGATAAAACTGTCAGTTTTGTTCTACATAAACTGTCAGTTGCAATTATTTACAGTCGAACGCGGCAAAAATTAGTACACTAATTACACTGAAAAGTAGTGCAAATAAATTATGGGCTGATTCATATGTGATGGACACATTGTTTGTTCTGGACAGGGAATAGTTCGAAAAAGCAAGAAGCAGGAACATAACTTTTAAAAATGTATTTTTTTTAAGGTCGCATCAAGAGCTAGGTCATTAGCGACCACTATTAGATTGAACTGTAGGGGAAACTGTAGGAAGAACACGTATGGATAACACAGACACACACAAACATCCATGCCCGAGGCGGGATTTGATCCCGCGACCCTTCGGTCCGAGATCACCACGACACTACTGCCTTAGCGATCTCGGCCACCAGGCCGGCAAAAAAAATGTATAATTCATGTGGAAATATGTATGTTTTGATTGACTTCAATATGTATTCGGGATACACACTTTATCTACACTACTACTGATCCGATGTGTCCTGTACACTATTGCCAACAGAGATGGCCGAAGTGGCTAGAGCGTGTGTCGACTCAGCGTCTCGGTCCGAAGGGTCGCGGTTTCGTGTCCGGCAGTAGGCATGGTTGTTTGTACTGGTCTTTAATGCATGCATGTTGTCGCGGAAGATCTTGTGGGTCTACTAATCACAGACCGAGGAACCCGCAAGTGTATCTAGTGTAATGGTTAATATATGGCTCCATGAGGGACCGGCGCGGGTAGCCAAAATTGGCATTCTCTAAAGCTGGAAAATGTCCGAGGAAGAAACAAAAATACTCTATACACTATACATGCGGCGGCTCCGTCAAATCTAAGCGTTGTTTTTCATGCGCTCTGTAAAGCTGCTCAGCAGAATTGCAGGGAGCCGCTCGCGCGGGTCGCGTCCCGTAACCTAGAAGAACAGCACTAAGAGAGCGCCCGTATGGCCCGGAAAGCTGGCTCAGGTGGAGCTCTTACCCAAATGGACGGCGCGAAAAACAAAGAGACTCGTGAATGGGAGAAAGGCTAAGAGGGGATATCGCGGAAGCGGTTGACTTGGTCGCGATGTCTTCCGCAAAAGCCGTGTAAGTTCCTCGAGTTCTATTGAGGAATTAGTTGGAGACCAGTGGAGAGTCGTGAAAGTTTAAATTCCATGGTTTAGCTTTAAACCAAGTCACATACGTGCCATTAATAAATATATCGGCCCTTAAAACTTACATGGGTAGTACGTATTAAAGGTGATACGTATATATATATATATATATATATATATATATATATATATATATATATATATATATATATATATATATATATATGCGTGTGTGTGTGTATTTATAGATGATAAGATTCCATTCAGCAAGAGCTAAAATTGGAATTGACATCTACCTACTTTGTGGCACAATGCGTCAATTGATGCCACTGCAGTGCCTGTGACTGGGAGGTTCTAGGGTTCGAGTCCCCCAGATTTTCGACACTAGCTTTTCAGCTAGGTCGAATTCAGCCGCTGTCTGGAGGACAATTCTAGCGGCCGGCTGCTCTCATCGGTAGTTTCCGTGATTTCTCCGATCAACACCAGGATAATGCCGGGGCAGGATCATAGAAAACGGCCCATGAACCGCACCATCTTCCCTTCTTCTTCCTTGTCATATCTTCCTTACTTACACTCATTCACACTTTCACGCACTACACTACCACACATGTCGAGAGACCAGTCGGGAGTTTAGAACTTGTCCCCGCTGGGGCGGTTTCTCCTGGATCCCTAATGAAGGTCCCTCTTTGGGGAAAACCCCGCAAGCTGACGTAGAATTCGTCGCCGAATCTCGACATCCGGAAGACCACTGCCACATCCATAGATAAAACACGCTCTACATTTATGGGACGAATGACCTTCGTAGTTGACGTGCTTGAAATTATTAATCAATCAATCGATTGATTGGCATCACTTCATAATCGTCGCCTGCCGACGGCCAGCTTCCTCTTGGTCGTACGACATAATGTATACTCAAATTATACACAAAGACTACGAATCGCGTGGCATACGTTCACCGTTGCATAGATCCCAGAAGCCACGTCCGGGGACCTTCCCACGCTCAGAAAGGCTGGAGAGAGGGCTGTTTCTCTAAATTTTCACAGACAAACCACGTACTCAAGGTCGTTTTCTACGCGGTTCACATGTAGTTTTAAAGAAATTACTTTAAAATTATTTAAGCCCATTATAATCTGACGTCTTGCCTTTTATACAATTGGTTCAACAATGGATACCCATAGCATGGTACTTCACGGTGTACACTAGGGTCTTTTTATTGTTTTCATCCTCATAATCGTCATTATCTCTGCAATATTTCATTGATTGCATATTTTGTCATAGAGCCGGCAAAATCATTCCGAGTTAATGATCACACATTATTGTGAGGCTTCTAAGTGTGATGTATAGTATGTGTATCCATACGCATGACATTCGTATAAATTGAGAAGATATTCATTTTAGTAGTTCAGATTAGAATGATTCATTTACTAGGCAAGAGGAAAACATTGAAAAATCTTTAAAAAAATACAAAAATTCTTCCTTGTGAACATGTTATACATACCGTAAGAAAATAATTTCAGATTGACATTTTTTTCAAGAAAAGTATAAAAGCAAGAGTGATATACGCTTGGGTCGTGGGAACAAAGCATGTCATAGACATTTGCGTAAGTGATGGTGAAGTTGAGATACCTCGTGGTACCTCTTTAAATATACTATGATATTTTATAGTTTCTTTCTCGTATCTCTATGAAAGTAGTGACCTATTTTATTTCTGATGAGGACATTCACGGGGGGGTAATAGGTTAACGAGCTTCGTATACAGAAATCTTAGTTCAGAAAGTAAATCACGAAAGATAAACAACTTTAAATGAATGAATATCAGATATCCACATATACACAAGTCGTTAAGCTTACACTTCTCGCTCCCGCCTGGATGTTTAAACAGAATGCAATGAACCAGTCGACATCTGCATGAGAGTGCGACGTTCAACAGATCACCCTGCCCACGCCGTCTCATTCACGAAGACGCTGGGCGCGAATTGAGAACACAGCGACGCCCGCGATACAATCTGGGGGCGGGGCCGGGCCGGGACGGGTGGGATACCGGCAAGGGGGCGTGGCAGGGGCGGGCGGGGCGGAGGCAGGGGCGGGATCCTTGGCGGGGGGCGGGCGGGTGGGATGCCGGCGAGGGGGCGTGGCAGGGGCGCGCGGGCGCCGGCTGCGCCGCAGGTTCCCGTTCCTCAGGTGGGCGGGGCGGCGCGGCGCGCCAACGACCTCGGCCCCGCCGCGACCTCGCGCCCCGCACCTGACCCGCGCCGCGCCATTCCTCACGCCGCCAGCCCCGCCGCCGACGCCTCGCCAGCCGGCCACATTGCCGACCGCTCTCGTCTCTCCCCGTTGCATTCCAGCCACGCACCGGGTCTACTTCGCAACTCTCCTCTCCCCCCCCCCCACACTCACACCATCTGAGATGGCTCAGGACGGCCGCTGTTGCCACTGTAGTGTCTCTGACCTGTAGGTTATAGGGTTCGATTCCAAACGATAGGAGATTGTCTACACTAGGTAGATAATTAGGTCGAATTCGACCTCAGTCTGGAGAAATATCCTGCGACCGGCTTCTCTGATCAGTGTATTTTCTGATTTTTCCGTTTGACATCAGGAAAATATCGGAAAACTGCTGAAACAAACAAACCATTGACAGCGCACTATGTTTTCTTCCTCATCTTTGTCACCTTCTATTTCCCGTCACAAACTCACTCTCTCTCTCTCTCTCACACACAGTTATACCAACATATTCTGCACTACCACACGTTTAGGCAGATCAGTCTAGAACTTAAAGCTTCTCCTCAACGGGGTGGGGCCCGGTGAGGAGGTGCCCCGCTGGGAGGAGATACCTAGAGGGGGCAGCCCGTAGGAGGACGTATCGGTGGGCTTCAGATCTCATGTTCCAGGAGGAAAAGAACACAACCTCTTTACTCTCGCCTATAACATGCACTACATTCACGGAACAAATGATCAAAGAAGTTGATGTGCCCGGAAACACGAATTATTCACTCGCTCACTCTCCACCGACCTGCTCCATCACAACGCTTCCAATACGCGATGCCGTAATTCTGCCACGGCTACGCTCTCCCCCGCGGTCTTCTCCATCCGCGCTGCGTACCCTCCCATCCCGACCTGTGCCTCATCACTAGAGACCGGATTTTTATGTAATTACATATTTTTTGTCTTCCTGCTTACCGTTCTCAAATTTGTAAACTGAGCGAATCGGCCCCGTCCTAACACAATTTTTTTTCGTTACATATTTTTACATATTTGGTACTATATTACATATTTTACATATTTTGGTATTTTCATAAAAATTATTATATTAATTTTCTTCAATTTTATTACGTAATTTTTATGTAAAGAAATAGTTTTTAAAAATCGGAATTTTTTCCTATATTATTACTGCGTGTTGTCTCCTCCTGGTACCCTATGTGAAAACGCGTTTTATTCTCAAAGTCCCGCGCGTCTGCTTCATTTATCTCAGGGACGGAAAGTGCGCGTCAGGGACTGATCCGACTTATCTTCAGGTGTGAAAAGTATCACTCACGCCGCGGTTCGTGACCTTTAACCTTAATTTTGGAGAAACATTGGCGATCGTCGACGTTTAACATTCAATGAGAGTGCTTCACTTTCCAGTGATGTTTGCTGCTCGTAGATATCACTATTTGTAGGATTTTTTCTACTGCGTTTAGTCTGGCTGCAAAACTACAGTCCTGAATAGCAATAGATGCAGATTTTACTACCGATCGGAAAGTTGTATGGTGCACAGTGGCCATTAATTTATGCTCTCCAAATGATTTTTAAGACGTTTGTATTATTTTTAAAATTTGTTAAGAACTTTTTTATCAATGTCATTTCATATTATGTAAATGTTTCATTATAAGTTAATTTTAATATTACATATTTCATCCTATTTTACATATTTATTACATATTCTCACTGTTTTCATTGCATATTTATGTATATATTTTGACGTTTTATTCTACATATTTTTCCGGTCTCTACTCATCACACCGGTGAGCTCGACCCATGACGCATCTGGCTCATCACGCCGCTGTCTTATCACACCGCTGTTTCACCGCCCTGTTCTCCTCCCATTTCGCTGTCCAACGACGCCTCTATCTGTCCTATACGCCGCAGACCCACCACGCCGCACTGTTGTCCCACCAAGGTGCTGTCACACCACGACATTGTCCCACCTCGCTGCTGCCACATGACGCCCCTGAACCATCATGCCTGTTCCACCTTACTGCTGAGCATCACGCCTTGCTATCTCTCAGCCACGCTTCCATCTCGGCGCGCCGCATTGAAACGCCACGCCCTCCGCGTACACCATTCCGTGCGCCACACCGTTTCCACCCCCGCCTAATCATCCTCCCTTCAGGCCGCCGTCCTGCCAAATCACGTTCTTGCCATCCCATCGTGCCGCCACGTTATCTCCCAGCCTCCGCCATGCCTCCGTTTGGGAACGCTACCGGCACACCCGGCCATCTTCCTGCTACGCAGCCGCCGCCATCCCCATTCCTGCCATAGCGTCGTCTCAATCCTCCCCCGGTCCGTCACCACAATACTCTTGCACAGTACACGTGCACTATATCACTTTCTGGAATACTTAGAATAATCGAAATTCAAAATTTTGGAGTCCTTATTGCTGAAAACGTGTTTTGTTGTTGTTTGTACGAAACATCGTAAGTCTGTCCACCTAGTTGTGAACAACTGAAAGCCCGTACAACATTCACAGAATTTTCACCAAAACGTATATTCATCGATCAAACTGACTAATATCGCTATGCTCCGAAGCTGAAATGGTTCTTTTAATTCAGGACGGTACTTTACACGAAATGAGTTTTGGAAGTTAATTTTTTTTATCTCATAGGTAATTATTACGGACAAATTAGAAAACTTGATGCTATGTGGCTAGGCCGAAGGCCTTTAAGCCATTACAATACCTACATTCTACCGCGTTCTAACCTTTCGAATTCTGGTATGCACCCCAAATGGTCTCTCCATCGCACCAAAGCCGCGGAAAAGAGACCATAAGGTACGGCTGAGGAAAAAATACCTGAAGGGGGAAAACCTGCCGTCAGAAGCCGAGTACATGCTAATCTATCCGATTTTTTTAAACTATTTATTTATTTGACGCGGGCGACACGCATTCTCCTTCCAGTGGCCTCATCGGCACCTGTAATCAAACAGCGCCACAGAAGATCATCAGCATCAACGCCTCTGCCCTTACATTTTCGATTCCCACTTCCCTTCGCTTCCTAATGTGCTTATTACTTTAACAGTTTTATTTTATTTTATTTTATTGACTTATTTATGGACTTATACTTAACAATTGACTACGACTAATGACCTATTTTCTTAACTGTTTACTAACTTAACATAACTTACTGATTAACTTAATTTTTGTTAGCTTTATTTATTTATTTATTTATTTATTTATTTATTTATTTATTTATTTATTTATTTATTTATTTATTTATTTATTTATTTATTTATTTATTTATTTATGGATTTATTTATTTATTTATTTATTTATTTATTTATTTATTTATTTATTTATTTATTTATTTATTTATTTATTTATTTATTTATTTATTTATTTATTTATTTATTTATTTATTTATTTCTCTCCAGTCTAGGCTTCGCTCTTACTAACCAGCGCTGTTTTCTCACTCCCTAATTTCAGTTTCCCTAATGGTCAAAACCTTTCCTAGAAATGTTCCCCATTCCGCGCTCGACTGTCGAACCGAACGGATCATTCTTGTCGGTGTGAACAGTGATAACCGTGTGACTTAGTAAAAATTGTGAACCAGCGCAAATCTTGTGGTCTGTGGAAATAGTTCACTAGTGAGTGCTACGCATTATGTACAATGGATACTGCCCGACAACCGGACAGCTCATCATAATGCGCTAATAACTCTCAACAGTGATTATTCCATCCCAGACCTAAACACATCGATGCTGTACGAACAAGCAACGGCAACCGTCAGTGACGAAATTACATCAATGGAATCTCAACCAAGTCAAACGACAATGGAACGTCAACCAAATCAACAGACATCGATGGGGCAGCAAAACCCGGATACTCTACAAGGTAACGCTTCAGGCCAACTTGCCGCAGGGCAAAATTTAAAGCGACCTTCAGATGATGATACCTCGTCTAACGACACCAAAAGGTCTAACCTGCATTCAAAACAAGACAACATAGACAGTTCAACCCAGTATAGTTATTCGGTCCGAACTTACAATAGATTTGAAGAACTGAACAGAATACCAGATCCCAACAATCAAAATAGGTTTAGTTACGTTAATGAAACCTCCCCAAGTGTGTCAGAATCAGTTAAAATACCACCAATTTATGTAGCAAATATAACATCATCACGAATCTCATGCACGAATTTCAGCAAGGAAATCAATACAAAAGTAACAAACAGTTTCACACTTCAATTCATAAATAATAAAGTAAAAATACAACCTGAAAAAATCAGTGATTTTAGAGACATAACCAAATATCTAATTAACACAGGAAGACAGTTTCATACCTACAAGGACCCAGCAAATAAGAAATTCTCAGTTGTATTTAAAAATCTACACACATCCATCACAGAAGAGGAAATATACACTGAATTGAAAGAAAACACCCATCACTCGTTAAAGTTACTAGACTCCGAAAAGACAGTAATCCAATTCCAGTAATAGCAGCTGAATTCAACGGGGAATAAAACAGAAAATATTTTAGAAGTAAGACAAATTTGTAATCTCATTGTAAAAGCTGAAAGAAGAAAAAGACCTAAAGGCCCCATTCCATGCTTGAGATGTCTAGATTTTGGTTATACAAAAAATAATTGTAACCATAAAATAGCATGCATTTATTGTTCCAAAAATCATTATTCTGTAACTTGCCCCCATAAAAATGAACCATTTAAATGTTATAACTGTCAAGGAAACCAGAGAGCATCCCAAACTTTACACACACTAACCACACACAGAACAACATAATAATCAATTCTATAACTCCCAAAATCGAAATCGTCAAACACACTCGAACGAGAATAACTTTCTCAACTCCCTGATCAATACAATAGCCACTCACATAATCAATTTAATCAACTCAATTATCCCAACCATAATAAATAATATCCATTCATCTATCTCAGCACACATTAATAATAATTACGCAACAAACACAAATTAATAAGATTACCATACTCAATTGGAATGCAAATGGTATAATCAACAAAGTTAACGAACTAAAATATTTCATGCAAGATAAGAAAATTGACTTTGCATGTATAACTGAAACACACTTAAACAATAGTACAAAATTCAGCATACCAGATTATAAAGAAATCAGAGCAGACAGACCAAACTCAAATGGAGGAGGAGTAATGATACTAATAAAGAGCACAATACCATTTTATGCAATAATACTACCACCAACCCCAGGTATCGAAACAGCAACAATTAAGTTTATTAATAAAAACTATCTGGAAACGACACTTATAGTAGCATATAAGACCCCCAATGTGAAAATTCAACATACCAATATCTTTGGTATTATTGATCAACACACCCCAACAATAGTCCTAGGTGATCTTAATGCAAAACATACAGAGTGGGGATGTAAAAACAATAATTCAGCTGGGACACAACTACTACGGATAATAACCAACAACAAATTAAGATTCATAACCCCTAATGAACCAACCTACTACCCATTTGATCATTCTAGGAACCCTGACCTGTTAGACATAGGCATAACAAATATACAACAAACGTTTTTCTCCACAGTACACCATGAAATGGACTCAGACCATCTACCAGTAATAATCACTACACAACAGACACTCCCCACACGCTCACCCACTCCACAACTCAATACTCACAAAATTAATTGGCAAATATTTAAAAATAATGTTAAAACAAACATTCCAAAGTTCAAAATATTAAGCACCCCTCTAGAAAGGGATCAAGCAATCACCATACTCAATAACATAATATTAAGAGAACTAGAGAATAGTAAACCAAATAAATCACCTACAAATACACAGAATAAAAATAATGAACTACCCAAAAGCATAAGAAATCTAATTCACATAAAGAATAAAACAAGAAGATTATGGAATTACACTAGACGCCCTGAAATTAAAAAGGAACTAAATCTATTAACATATATTACCAAAAAACACTTTTCACACACAAACAGCAACAATATAACACCATGATTAAAACATTAAACTCAAGTAACAATACATTGTGGCAATTTAAAAATAAAATACTAAAGAAAAAAATATCATTCCTCCACTTAATACCAACCCAGAGAAAAAATTCTCACCCTTTGAAAAAGCTGAAACACTAGCAAATCATTTTGCAGATACATTCAAACCAAACGACTCACCCACACATTCAACACCAAACAATCACACAGATAGCAACAGCTCCTAATTATAATGTACCCTCCAGAATTAGATTCATATCTCCCCAGGAAATAATAAACATAGTAAAAACACTCCCTAAAAAGAAGGCTCCAGGACATGACAGAATAAACATCAAAATCCTAAAAAATCTGCCACATGAAGCCATAGCATTCTTAAATAATATTTATAACTCTTCATTAAGAACACTTCTCACTATTATGGAAACACTCAATAGTAATACCCATTCCAAAACCTAACAAACATCCATCGAATGTAGAAAATTATCGACCAATCAGCCTGTTACCCTTCTTATCAAAAATTCTTGAGAAACATATTCAGAAAAGACTTAGTAATTACCTCAATAAAAATGACATCATTCCCAGACACCAATTTGGATTCACAGAAAAGTTATCAACCACACATCAATTATTAAGAATCACAGAACATATCCATGCAGCATTTCAAAGAAAACTATATACTATATCAACCTTTCTAGATATTTCCCAAGCATACGACAGAGTATGGCATCAAGGTCTCATGTACAAACTAAGAATCAATGGCACACCCAAATACCTAACCAACATCATCAATAGCTTCATAAGCAATAGAACCTTTTCAGTGTCAGTAGATAATCATCTCTCAAACCCCAAACCAATATATGCTGGACTCCCTCAGGGCTCCCCATTATCACCTGTATTATTTAATCTTTACACAGCTATCCCTGATATCCCTACTTCCAACACAGTCAAAACAGTACAATTTGCAGATGATACAGCATTGTATTGCTCAAACATATCACTAGACACAATAAGAAGCACATTACAGCAACATCTAAATCAAATTGATTCTTGGTCAAACAAATGGAAAATTAAATTAAACCTATCTAAGTCAACAGGGACACCCTGGTCAGTGAAAATATCTAGTCCTGTTTCAATATTCCATATTGTGAGCGACCGTGAAAAATACTGCACCCACGCGTCTGCTGAAATTGCATTACTTGCATTTATTTTATTACGCAAAGAAGGTCAATGTTTAAAGGAAGTTAATATTTAAAGGAACACTGAATAACATTAGGTGAGCTATTAAATTTGCTTTAGATTTCAATACTTTAATTCTCGCATTCATTAATAAACAAATTTCTCAAAAGAATCTAACCCTTCACAGAAAATTCCACAAAGCTCAATGTTAACTTCTAAAGTAACTTAAAAGTTTAGTTAACTTCTAAAGTAACAAGATGGTTTTGCTTTTTTCCTTGTAAAATGTAAATTATAGCTATAATGTTTGTCAAAGTTATATGTTTTAGACAGCCACTAATAAAAGCATTTTTTCAGTGCGTAGCGTGCTAATAATATATTCTGCAATTAGTTTATAATCTTGTCCTTTTTTGCACGAATAAGAAAACATCAGAAAACCAAACGAACGACGTTAGGAGTGAGTTCGGTAATAATTTCTTATGAGTGCAAAAAATAGCATTATAAACGAGTTGCATAGGCTATTTTTTTGTATAACAGTATTATAAAAATTTAAGGAATATGAATTTTAAGTTGTTTCATGTGAATTCATGTTATGACGTCACGAGTGCTACCTAAGCAACTAATTTATTTACAAATGGCAATTAGGTTGAAAGTTACGTTTCGTTTTGAATACTTTGCCAAAAGAAATTTTCGAGGAAGCTGCAAAAGCAGAGAATGAATGCTGGATGGATGAAAAATATGCAAAATTCGTATGCGAGTCTGTTGTTCTTTCATATCCGTCGGAGTAGGTTAGTTACAATGCACGTGCTAGTATAAAAACGGTAGTTATGATGCATGATTCTTTAAACATTAAGTCCACAGCGTGTAAAGCGTCTACCTTATGGTGCACATATTCAAAATTAAAGGCAATGTGTAAATATATTCGTTTAAGAAGATATCCCCAACGTTTCTCGCCGATAATGGTGGTGATATTACTGCACTTACTTATCACGGTGGGTGACGATCTTCAAATGTAGCTGAATCTTACATTGAAGAATCAGTGAATAATAGATTTACATTGCAACAAGATATTGATTAGTGCAGAAACTAAAGAAAAAATAATCACTTTGGAATTAAATACATCGTCTGGAGTGTCTTTGACAAATTTATCCAACTGTACTATTAATATTAATATTCATAAAAACTAATTAGATGTTCTTTTTTATTATTGTTAAATATTACCGAATAACAGCAACATGTAATTTTAAAGTTAATAAATTATATTTTAAAAGTGCATATTTTTCACAATATATTTGATTTTACTGCGAACACTGAATCTACTTTCATGGTACTTGTACCACTGCCTTCTTTATACTCCATAGCTGATGATAAATGGGGGCTGTAACTATTATGTCAGTGATGATTCACATTTCCTGCAGAAATAGCGTTGCTGTTATGATTCGTGCCATAATACGCCATATTATGAACGATTTTGCTAATGGAAAGGGGTTGTTTATAATGCTGGTATACAAAAGAAGTTTTTTTTAACACTAGTGCTAAAACTGAGATAATGCTCAATTGTCTGTGAATGCAACGAAGAAAACAAAATAATTTCATCGGGCCTCAAGAATTACTACAGACCTTTATGTATCATTAAGTGATTCGTGTACCTACTTGAATTAAAAGAAAATGAAAGTCTGTAAAGCTGTAAAAAATAGTGTATGAAATACGGAGTAAAAATGATTTTATTTTGCTCCTAGCATTACGCCATTTGGCCTGTCGTACTCGTGTCACAACCGACTCGCATAAATGTTGCATTTACTACTCATATTACAAATATTTTCATATTTCTTATTTTTCGTTTTATTCTAGTACAACTGAAGTTACACTTTCAGGACATCATAGGAGAACAAAACTTCTTCCTGTGGGCATTTTCTAAAAAAAAATGGAACCCTTTCTCTTTTCTCCTTTCACCATTTTGCACTTTCTCTGTCATACTTCATTTTTTCCTATCCCCACATTTCTTTCAGTCTTCTCTCTTTGATACTTCCGCACTCAAAATAAGTGATTTTGCATACTTGCCGTTTCTTGCTCCATTTATAGTCTTTGGCACGGTCCACTCTACCCCCGCATGACGCCGCTGTCCTCTTCCCATCTTGTTTATTTCATTTGCGCGAGTACACTGACCGCAACTGGGGAGGTGTACGGCGTCTTGCGCGAACATCTGGGCCGAATATTGAGGAAGTGTAGTATGAGCTGTAATTTCGTATTCAGAGGCATGAATACTAATTAGCTTGGGAGAAGTTTCAAAGGCAAACTTTTCTATCAAAATGGAAGAGTTAAAACTCCCAAGTTACAAGCGCGCTGCGCACTCTGAATTTTATGAGGTTCTAGTTTCGCGATCATGAGATGAGCTCTGGAATTTTGAGTCGCTTCTTTGTTGTTCGACCCAAAGTACCTACATATATTACCACTGCCAAGAGCCCTTAATTATACGCTCTCTCAGATATTTAAAATTGGTATCCTTGTTGTAAGGTATTATCGGCATTTTCAATTTACTAATTAAAGACATGATTAGATATTCGAATTTTTTAGTTAGTCGCAAAAATCCCAGATTATTTATGATCAGTGTTTATGTACTTCGCCCTTTCAATAACTGACAGCTGCATAGAAATGTACTAATTACTTGGTTATGTTTCGAACGAAATGTTTCGATCGAAAATGTTTTATCTTAGACTATTTTTGGGTATTTGCAATATATTTAAATGGAATTTTTTGTCATATTTTATTCTTTATTCGGAAAATGAAATATATTTGCTACAATGGTCACTCTCCGGGGATGTATCTGTCGTGGCGTCACAAGATAATTGGTTCATCTACAACATGTCATTTTGCAACAGAATGGTTTTAGTCTGAGAAGAGCCAATCATTTTGCGGTCTAATATAAAATGATTAACTTTATATTGCAGCTATCTTGTGAAATATCTTTATGACATTTATCATAGAAAAAATATCCTAGTTTCAGAACATATTTCTTCACTTAACAATAAAAGAACTGGTTTTCAGAAATCACTTTTCTTATGCACGAAATACATTTATTATTTTAAAAAATTCAATGGGATTGTTGAAGAAACACTCAAATACATATTTACATTTAGACTTGAAAAGTACAACATAGTTGACTCCACAGGTTTCTATTCTTGAAATATAGGCAGTTCTTTCAATGTAATGCATGATATATTGAAGTGTCCTATACTTGTTAATAGCAGCTTGTTGCAGTAATTAGAGCCTCGAAGGCAATGAAAAATTGCAAATGTCAGATCTTACGATACGAGTGACTTTCTAACTTACGCTTTACATTTTCTTACAACTGTATATTATAACTAGACATCGAGTAGTTTCTTTTATTTTCTTTGAAACAAGATTAAAAATGACTAAAAGTAATGCAAGACTCATTTCATATACCGTAATTTGAATATCACTTGTGGAATTGACATGACAGTTGTAATAGGTTAGAACTTGATCCACCGGAGGCTTCTGTCGACCTGTCGTATCCGATCATCCTTAGGGGACGGTAGTTTAATTGGACGCAAGGGCGAAGACCTCAAGACTTTTAGAGTCAGCTCCATGTAGCTCCTGTGTTCTCAACCTTGACCTGTTCTAACTAAGAAGCTCTAAAACGCAATAAAAATGTTTTTATGGACCTCAGTTTTCTTCGTCCTTTCCGTGAGGTTACTTTGGAGAAGGGATTCTAGGCTAGTGCATTTTTATTTGGTGAAGCAAAATACATAACCGTTTTACAGCAGTAAAAATTTAAGACCGGGCCAGCCTAAGGGTATTTGACAATCTCATCGTAACCTTGACACATTTGATACGAAAGTATGATTGTGTGACCTTGGTGTTGCTCCTATTCCACCAATAACCTCTTCATTTTATGAGGGTTCCATTCAACTTTATGACCTTTTTTTTGTCATTAGGAAGGCTTTTAAGATATTAATGTTTCATTACTATTTTCAGTGTATAAGAAAAGTAAAACATTGGTTAGAATCAGTTTTAATTACTTTTTTATTGATAAACTGAATGAACTGCTTGCTTCGTAAAATGTAGTAATATCTGAAATTCATTTTCTTATGATGTTGTTGGCACGATTATCAGAGATCTACGGGTTTCATTTTATCATTGAGTAATTTCATCAAATGATTACAATATATTATATCTAAGATGTTTCAGTCAACAGACGTGTTTTCAAAGGTCAATTCAAACTGAGTGTTCCATTACATATTATTTTGAAGGTTTTAAAATTAAAAGGTACAAAAGACTTACTAATTCGCAGCACCCCACAATTTACACTTTTTATCAAATTTGGAAATTGACGATTTCGAATTCTTGGGAAGTCGAAGCAGTATATTTCAACGATAACTCTTATACAAATAAATATTACAAACTTGCATTTTATTGGAATTTATTTTGGAGTTCCACATTCGAAATAATTCATTGCCAAACTTTTATACTATAATTCAAAGAAAATGGTCCCATTGTTTACGTACTCGAAAGTTGCACGGGTAAACAATGATATTGTTACATAACCAATTCCAATTTTGAGGGTTTTATTTTTAAAATCCAAGTTCTACATCTGCGGAGTGAAGTTTGCACACTGTGGAGGAGTTACACAGTGCCAGCGCAGACTGTAGCTTCCAGCGCCGACCATTACAGTAAGGGTGTTCATCAACAGAATTGTTTGGCATCGTACTGCTGAGGGAAGCCCAAAAGACGGGAACAACCACGACGCACAGCTGCGTACAACCGTATTTAAGCCCACCAGTGGGTTTGGTTACTCTCATTGAGACGGAAAGGGAGGCAAATGTCGGGGCGGGCAGTGAAAGGGAGGGTTGGAGAGGGGCAGGATAGGCCGTGCCGGGCCGTGCCGGGCCGTGCCGGGCCGTGCAGGGTCGTCCTTGGCCATGCCGTACCGGGTGTGTGTTTGTGCTACCAGGCGCGTCAACTACTGCGGTCTTTAATCTCGAAATTGTAGAGAATGTAATGACTAGATTTCGAGGGATTGCCTCTCCCAGCCGTGCATCACCCAGATGGGACAAGCTCTAATCTCCCAAATGGTCTCCAGACATATATGGTTGTAGTGCATTTACGTGAAAGTGTGTGTGTGTGAGAGAGAGAGAGGGAGAGAGAGAGAGAGAGAGAGAGAGAGAGAGAGAGAGAGAGAGAGAGAGAGAGAGAGAGAGAGAGTGTCCGTGGCATTTTAATTGGATAGTTCTTCGACATTCGCCTGGTATTCATTGGTGAAACCATGGGAAACTGCCAATCTGTGCAACCGATCGCTAGACTTCTCCAAACTGTTGCAGAATTTGATCCTGGCATAAAGTTAGAGTCGAAAATCTGCCACCATGGGAATCGTCTAACAACAGACCCTTTCCATATGGGTCAAGGGTGGGACGGAACTGGGCGGAGTGGGATGAAACGGATTGGAAGGGTCGGACTGGGTCGGTGCGGCTTGGAGCGCGCTGGAGCGGGTTGGAGCAGGATGGAGCAAAGCGCAGCGGGGCGGGGCCGGGGCGGCTCGGGCAGGCGAGCGACTAGAACGAGGTCGTTCACAATGCGCGGCGTGTGCGCAACAACTAGTACTTGTCGCAGCGTCGGCGCTGCTGGGCCGGATGTGCGCGCGCCCGTGGCACGTGACCCGGGTCAGGTGCCCGTTCCGGTCGCGCGCGCAGCTTCCGATGGCCACGGCCACTTCCGGTCCCCCGGGGACTTCCCTGCTCGCGCGTTGTAGGGCGGCGGTGGTCTCTGCTTGCAGATGACCTGCTCTGTGGGGAATGTAGGGTTAAATGTAAGCAAATGATCCATTCAGCTGTTTGATCCATAATGTATTTATTTGAATGTCGTTGGCAAGGTATTCGTAAACAACTGTTGTTCTCTAATGAGTCAAATTATCAATTCCCTACTGAGAAGTTAATTTCATTGTTAATGCTTACTTATATCATAATGGGTAATTTATTTAATGCATCTTGAAAACAATGTCGTTAAAACAGGATGGCGTGCATGCTATATTTATAAACTTTGTTTAGATATTGTTGCCGTCGTTAACTTCAAAGATTACCAATCTTTTTTTGTTCATCGGCACATTTAAAAAAACATGGCTCCATCGACTCCCTTACGTTATTCTTTATAATGCAACGTACACAATCATTACGCAAAGAAATGCACAAAAATATCTTTAAGATGATACTTTCGTGCAAATATATTTTGGTATATATCTTTCAATAATCATAAAAACTTCTGATTCTTAGTAGCTGAGTTTCTAATCACCAATATTGTGCAATGGTTACAAAATATTGATCTTTTTTAACTGGCAGCAGTTGCGTATCTACGCCTTCTGATGCCTCGGTGCAGCGTCGAAATAACGCGCCAATCTGCAATAAACAGGCCTCTTACTTCGGGAGACCAGTGCGTTGCACCAGTTTAGCTAAGCCCCCTGTGAATGAACAACGGATACGGAAGAAGCGAGGCGAATTTGTAATTTGTTATTTTATGATCTGTTGTTCTATATCAGAAAACTCTAACCGAGTTCAGTGTATTTTTTTTTGTACCTGAGGGATCTTGATTATACCTATTAATCGTCGGTTCATATTCGGCTATGTAGCCCTAATCGACTCATTGAACACCACTGAACCTCTTCAAAATTGCATCGATCCCCAGTACAGGGGGTTGATTCCGATCGCGTTGGGAACCCCAGGTTTGTACACTGGTAATGGATAAAATTTTGTTATTGTATTACTATTATTAACCTATTGTATTACTTAGAAATATATTTTTACTTGTGAAAAATAGGCTAAATTTTCGCACACGTATGTATTTGTTTACTTAACGCCAAAACAGTTAGTGGGAGAGTTGAAAACTGAGTGTGACATACATTGGACTGAGGAATGCAATCTGTGCCCGTTCAGATCTAATGGACGTGTTAATGGTTATTTGGGTTTCTTTCATCATAACTTACTGTAACACTATCACGAGCCGTGCAACATTTTGAATTCAGTCAATTTTTTTAGCAATAAGATTGATATCATAACACTTACAATGTTCGATTGATTTACCAAACCAATTTTCACGGTCCTCGTTTATATCTTTTTTTTTCATATCACTGGAATGCACATGTTTTTCAAAGTATGATTTTATGCATTTCACAGAATAAGTGGGAGCTTCCCCACAACGAGACTTATTTGGTGATGTCAGTAATTCTTATTCAGTTGAATTCGGATTTAACGTGAGACGAAAATAGGGAGAGATCGTTTCCAAAAATTATTTTTATTAGCAGGCGTTCAAGGTTCAATTTCTCTAATTTCGTCCGTCTAATGTCAGACAGGCTCTTCGTAAGAAATTCAATAAACTTTTTTTTCCATTTTTTAAACTTTGGAAGGACTTATGATTCCATCAATGAAGAAGTATGTTTAAATAACAGCGTTCAACTGTGACAGAGCTTATCTTAAACCACATCTGTACCTAAAATTGGAAGTCATGGTGCATTCTAATGTTTACTGCCATGACCAGAACGGATGCTTGTGGGTTCATATCTTATCTGCTCCATACGGAAGCCTGGCTTTTGAGTGCAGGAACTGTCAATGTGGTTATGCTATTAGGTGGATTTCTTTTCCACGAAAGTAATGATACAATCCTAATATGACCTTTCTGGAAATGACACTTCATTTAGTTTATGTTGATCGTGAAACTGAATGACTAAAACATCTTATTTATTACAAGCTGTTCATAATAGATGAATATGTATATATGAACATGAAGTGACGTACACATATTAGACACATATAACATTTAATTAACATTTCACAAAATATTTTTATTAGCTTTTAGTAAATATTTTCTATTACAGAAGCATTTTGCGTGTGGATCGAAACAATTTTTTTAGTTAAAGGAATCAATTCATCATATGAAACATTATTTCTCTCTTTGGTCACAATAATTCTGTATTTTGTCATTCTCAATATCTAATTTATTTTCGGGACCTCTAAAAATTTCAAATTTTGATGAGATAAATAAGTCTCGTAGCAGCGAGTACAACAGTAACTCGGCAACCAACAACGGCACCCGCTACTACCACCATCGCCAACGTTACCCTCACCGGCACCACAGACATTGCTAACTCCATCCCTATCGACACCGAATCCGCCTCTACCGCCATATTATCACCATTGTTACCGCCACCGCCGTCATTGCCATCGTCATTGTTATCACCACCGACACCTTTACCATCAACATTCAACCCACCACCGGTGGCATTGCCATCGCTAATACTACCGATACCGAACCCATTATCTCTTGACATCATCGCTTTTGTCATCGCCATCGTATACCCATCACTGCCGCCATTGCCATCGCCATCGCTACCGCCTCCGGTATTTCAATTGCCATCGCCATTGTATCACCGTTATGACTTTGGTTGCTATAAGGTTTAGGGTATTTGGTTGTTAAATCCCAGTTTGCGGGTTCAAATCCGATCGAAACCATGGATTTTTAAGACCGAAAAAATCCTTATCGTACTGAAATTTGCGTGAAAACAGCAATCCTGATGGCCTGAGTCTCGCCACTGAATTAAATTGAATAACTGCCACCATTGCCATCACCACCTTCGATATCATCGCCTTCGTCATCGTCATCATATCACCATCACTGCCGTCATTGCCATCGCCTTCGATTTCGGCGCCGGAATCACCATCCCATCACCGTCACTGCCGTCACTGCATCGTCACTGCAGATATCGCCATCAACATTACCGTCACTGTAGTCATCGCAGATATCGCCATCACTATCGCTACAGCCACTAGCAATGCCATCGCCGCCTTACACACCGCCATCGCTACTGCCTCCGGAAGCGCCGCCGCCGCCATGTTCCCGGGCGGTCGCATCACAGCTATTTACGCGCGCTATCCGGGAGCGAGCGGGCCTGTTCCGCGCCTTCCCAGAATCTTCCGATAAGCCCGCGGGCCCCTGCTCCGGTTACTCAACGCTTCGCGCAACACTGCGTCACAACTGAGCGCGAATGTGGTTAGCCATTGTCTAGCCGCACTGCCTGTGGCTAGGAGAGCATGTTAGGAGTCGCACGCTATAGGAGCGTCTTTGTACTAAATTGGGAGGCGTTGGCATATTTCCGTGGAATGGAGATTTGAGAGGATGTATAAGAGAAAACGTTTGGATTTGCCTTTTAGAGGCGGATTGATTTCATTTCGAATCCCGGACCGCTTCCTGGGCACCAGAAACTAATCAGTACGGAGCACGTGTAAAGAACTTCAGGCCTCAACGTCGCTTCTGAACAAAGCTTTTATAGAATTTTTTCTCGATGTTATTCAATTAGTCTATTACAAGACGTTCTGATCAGTATTCAAAACTATTGTTTCTGATTATAAGCTTTCTTCTGAGCCAGATTGAATTTTAGTGGACTCCTTCCTGTCACATGGTATATCATGGAAAAGGGTACCAAAATTAAGGAATGGCTGAGAGATTGTGAGATATCCCTGAGACAGGCTTGCAGCCTAATATGTGACGTTGATGATGATCGTGTTGACGATGATAAGGCATAAGCTTATATATCAAAGACTAACGAAACACTTCAATTAAGAACACAGTTTCATCTTGTGGAAGTACAATTCAATTGAAAAAATTGCCAGTAATAACAGGGAGCAGTATTTAATGTATTCCCACTCATTTGAATGTCAATGTTATAATTAGAGAATAATCTCTGTTGATTGAATATTCTGCTTCGACTTGCCCAAGAATTCGAAATAGTCAATTTCCAAATTTGATAAAAAGTGTAAATTGTGGGGTGCTGCTTATTAGTAAGTCTTTTGTACCTTTTAATTTTAATATCTTCAAAATAATATGTAATGGAACACTCAGTTTGAATTGACCTTTGAAAACACGTCTGTTGACTGAAACATCTTAGATGTAATATAATGTAATCATTTGATGAAATTACTCAATGGTAAAATGAAACCCGTATATCTACGATAATCGTGCCAATAACATCATAAGAAAATGAATTTCAGATATTACTACATTTTACGAAGCAAGCAGTTCACTCAGTTTATCAATAAAAAAGTAATTAAAACATTCTAACCAATTTTTTACTTTTCTTATACACTGAAAATAGTAATGAAATATTAATAACTTAAAAGCCTTCCTAATGACAGAAAAAAGGTCATAAAGTTGAATGGAACCCTCATAAAATGAAGAGGTTATTGGTGGAATAGGAGCAACACCAAGGTCACACAATCATACTTTCGTATCAAATGTGTCAAGGTTACGATGAGATTGTGACGGAATTCTGTGAATGACTGTTCAGTGATGGAGTAACTATTATTGACAGAGTTTTATGATCCATACATTATGACTTAAGTCCCAATTATGGCTAATTATTCATGAATTAGTCAGATAATTCTCACACTAATCAGTTTTGATAAAACCGTATGAATGATGATAAACAGTTCATTTCGTACATCATCCGGCAGATATCGGTATTAGCCAAAGAACCTTTGCTTCAGAAAAGTAATTGTAGAGTGTGAAGGGTATTATATGAATGCAAAATACATTTTCGCATAAAATACGTCAGAAACGATGCTTTACAGAGTCGAGATTGTTTTATAAAAATTGCGAAGGCGAAAGGCCTGATTCTCGTCTTTAATAAATACGTCTCCAAGGGTCAAATGAAGAATCCAATGAAGTTCGGTTAGCTTGAGTGGTATCGTGAAAATAGAAATTTACGACTGGCATAATGAAACTTCAAAAGCCCCCCCTAACCATAGAAACTTTCTACCCTTAGTTTGTTTCCTGTTTATCACTTATCTGCTATTTCTCGACACCTTAACGTATTTCACCTTTCTTAGCTATGTCGTGTTAGATGATGATGTGCACTTCACCTTGCTATATTGCCGATTTGTCATAGTATGTATTGACATAAGTGGTATGTATTGAAATAAGATTGTTATTTCAACTTCATTTAAAGGGGTGTCATTCCACAGGATATTAATAGGATCTTGGAAACTAAACACTATAAGTATAAATTATTTATATTGAACAAAGAAAAATGCATATTTTCAGCAAATAGTTGTTTTGTTAATAAGAATATAATAACACCTTATGAAAAAACTGCACGAAGGTAATGATAAATATGCCTATGCTTCTCTCAGTAAGTTATTATTATATGCTTATTAACGTTAAAATTGTTTGCTCAAAATGTGAAATATTCTTTGTAGTCTTAATTATTTATCCTTATTGTGTTTTGTTCCAATATTCCATTAATATCCTGCGATATAAAATCTCTTTAATGGAGTTGAAGAAATAAACAATTACAATACATACTTATGAAAAAAAAATTATTTTCAATCTGTCAATTCCTTCAATCAACGAAAGACAAAAAATCAGAAAATGTGGAGGGATGGAAAGCAGAGTTCAGGAATAAATTGCAACAGTTTTGTGAATATTTGGAATATGTTTGGTGTTATGAAATACTAAAATCAGCTTCCTTTCCCCGAGTGCGCGTTTGCTGGTGGAGCCCTGTGTGGCCTTGTGTGGTGGGCAGTTACAGTCAAAATATCCGTTAAAACTGAGACGAAAAAAAAAAAAAAAAAAAAAAAAAAGCTTATCTAACATATGACAATATGTATATCATTAAATTCCTCTTTTTACGCTCGCCATGATATACTGAAAAAATATGTATTGTTGCTTTTGAAAAAACAAAGTTACCTCAAATATCTCGTAAAATACAAGTTATAAAATATAAATAAATACACTTATCAATTAATCCCATTCCCTCGTGCACGTTCGTGAAAACTGCATTGCAATAACTTGAACCGTTCTGAAATTAGTTACAGGTATATGCATAACCACACATATATATATATATATATATATATATATATATATATATATATATATATATATATATATATATAATGCCACAAAAATTGTATTTCATTATTACAGGTATAGGGTATTTCAACCCGTTTGTGACCCCTTTCAAATTCCTAGTCATTGGGGACCCTCTTCGCGCGTACTTCTTTTCTGCGCTGCCAGCAAGTGCGCGGTTACGCCCTTCTCCTCGAGTAACGGGCGCGGCGTGCCGCTTCAAGGGCCAAGTTGTGTGAGCGCAGTGCGTGGGAAACGGCGGAAGGCGAGCGGCAGGAGGGGCCTTGGCTGGTGCAGAGGTCGCGCCACCTTCCACCTGTTCCTCGCTGGCGCACTCGGGCTCCCCGCGTTCGAGTCATTTTGTTGACGGCCGCAGCCTACAGTTGGAAAGGAAGCTGAGAGGGAAGCCTCGGCGGTTTTTTCGTTGATTTATTTATTGAGTGTTTGGAAATTACACAGTTCAGTAACATATTACTATATCTCATGGGCTTTTGCTGGCTTACATTGTAACTTACATTAAACTTAACACAAACTTAACACTAAACTTAAAACTATATATATGACTCACCAAATATTAGGACATGATTTGAAAGAGGATTCAATTTATCCTTGCCCAGGGTTATTTGGCATGCTACGAACAACTTGGCATTCATATATATTTTTCCTCTCAGAAATTCATAGACATTCGTAGACAAAGGTTACATTTAACCCCGAGATCTTTACGAAAGAGGCTCTCTAATCACTGAAACACTAGCATCATTTTCGTCTCGTATTTATGACAACGTATAAATGACGCTTTCAACATTCACTAATAGGAAAATTAAAGGTTTTCATTTTGTTTTCAGAACCCGTGCAGTATTTCCATGCTCTCCATGGCAGTATTTCCGTGCAGTATTTCCATGCTTTCCATGGCCTGTCTCAATAATGCTGACCTATATGATTTTTGAAAATAAAGTATGTATTGCGAATATTATTTGCATTATAAATGCAGTTTTGGCATCGAAAGAATATTTTATAGCTTTGTAGATTAATTTGGAATTTTGAATATACTTTTTTATTTGGCTACATTATTTGGCTACAAGAGAGCACATTTAAAAAGAGAGAATGCACATTAACAAATAATCTTTTGGATTTTCACAAGCCCAACAGAGAGATATTCTTTTTCTAGAAATTTTGTGTAGGAAATTATTATTCAATTATTTTTCAGTGGAAGTATTTTCCCGTGCAACAACAAAAGCGCTCATAGCGTTTCAGCGCCCAAATTGGTGCGCTTTGTATTGCTGAACATGGCAGAGACAAGCTCTACCATTCGCACACAAAAATGACAAAATAGATAAAAAAGAGTCGTTTGAAATTATTTTTATCAAAAAATTTGTTTCCTCATTGTTTCGTTTAAAATGTGGAAAACGTATAATTCTCTGCAAAGAGACATTTTTCAGTCTTCATCTATTACGATTTCTCTACGGCTACACCATTACCTCCACAGCATTGTCGACCGAAAGGTCCTAGGGTTCGAGTTTTGTCGGTGATAGATTTTCGCTCCTTATGGAACATTTTATCGGCAAGCTCCTCTGATCGGTAGTTTTCTGTGGTTGCTCCGATCAACGCCAGGCGAATGCGTAGGAGTATTGTTAACAAATGGGCCACGGACTGCGCGTTATCTTTCCTTCGTCATCCTTGTGCCTTCCTCTCTCCTATCACAAACCGGGCTGGTCCCGGCTGGCGCTGTGCCTCAATGGGGGAGATATTGGGAGATAGGAAAACCTCGTAAGCCGATTAGCAGATCGGCACCGAAACTCAAATTCCAGTGGGGGAGAAATATCGCTATCACCTGGATTACAGCATGCATTATACTTACGAGACAAATATCTAATAACTTTACTTTCTTGGAATGAAAACGCACAATTTCAGTTTTAAATCAAAAGGTATCTCGGAATTTTCTAGTTACATTTTTTGCTCTATTGTCCTTCCGGCAGGGTGGTTGCAAGCTCTATTGGCCAAGTAAATAATTATGTATCTTATTTCGCATGCGTGTGAAGTGATCTAAAAAAATGAAGTTACAGTGTTAAGGGAGATACTTGGCCCACATTTTTCATCACATGTTTTCACCATTGCGGTTTTTTATGAAATGTTTTAGGCGTGGAAAACTTCTTCCTAGCACTCCTTTGAAATTCCTTACGTTTTGTTTCTTCGCAGAACTTGCCGTAGGGTTTTCTGTTTACATTTTTCTTCCTTTCCTCAGTTCCTTTCCTTTGCGAGTCGGCACACAAAGGACGTGCGCAACTTTCGCTTTCGGGAGACCTCCTTAAGCCCTGCCAGAAGGACTGCGGCGCGCTCACAATTAAGCTCTAATTCGGGGGTTGTCTGCGGGCGTCGAGCCGTGAGTTTTTCTTTCGCTGGCGTGGAGCTCGAGAAAGGCGCCACCGCAGCGGCCGAAGAGTGGGCGGCGGAGAATGAATCGCTGTGGGAAGAACTGACAGAAGGAACGGATGAGAAAGGACAGCCCTGTGAGGAGTTCTGGATGCATTTTATCTTGGTACCATATAATTTACCTACATAGTACGCTGGGGTGACTAGTAATAACAAAAAAGTTTAAAATTAAGTTTACAAGTGTGTTTTAGGCAAATATCACACACTACTTTGAACTTCTACAGAGATCTGAAGTTTTTTCAGGAATTTGTGTATTATGGGTACCTTTGGAAAATATTTTTTGTTAGAAATCTATCTAGTAAAAAATCAGAAAATAATCATTGTACTTACATGTTAAGGTTGATAAAAAAAATATTACAATCTATCTGATGCTGAAGTACTCCACGTTTGCCAGGGTATTTAACACAGTTTTCTATTAGGCAGGAAAATAATTAAATATATCATTAATGTGCTTGTATATTTTGACTAGCTCTGTCCCGTTCTCTCTCGCACTGTTGTGCCCTGCCCCGTCTTGTCCTGCACTCTGCCGCACTGAAGTGCTCTGTCCCACCTCGTCCCACCATCTGACATTGGCTTTAGTTTCCTGCACCGCCATCCGGATCCCACCAACAGGGCTACAATTTGTTAGCACCTCTTCGGCAAGATAGGATCGTACTATTGAGAATTAAAAGATCTACTACACCATCTGATAAAAATTGTAAAAATGAAGTCTTTTTTGACAAAAATTATGAAAACATTTTTGGGACTTCAGGTGAAGAACTCCGAAAATTTAAATCATTTGTTTCAAATTGGATTTCGTTTCTGGGCATCTATTTCGGACAATTCGATACGGGAATATTCACTTACGAAAAAATCCTACGAATAGTTTAGAGGCTAGTGGTGTTCACGGAAGGACAGACGGATTGAAAGGCAGAGGGGTGAACGTTTTAAAAAAGACAACTCTTTCTTGGTTTCAAATTAACCCAAACGAATTTTCACAGCATTGCATAACTATCTCTTCTAGTACATATATTACTTCATTTATAATCGTACATAAGTATACGAGAAATTTAAAAAAAAATTCTTACTCTCGGCGTTTTGTGGTAATTTGATTCTCTGTTAGGTGTTCGCAAGCCACTTCGGGCGCTCTAGGCGGATGGGATTTGAGCGGGCGCGTTTGTATGGCGGCGTGTCGGGCGTGGCTGCATCTCGCTAACGAGTGTGTTCCTGGAGCTGTTTGCCAAACTTTCCCGCGGCTCTAGTCGCGCGTCTCGCTGTGATGCGTCGTCACGTCGGCGCCTCGGCCCGATGCTGGCAGCGGGGTTTTACTTTCTCGCATACGTATGTATATACGGAGTAATGTACATAGTATAGAGAAAGTTATGTAATGCTGCGGAAAATCGATTTTGAGATTTCAACGGAAATGCACGTTTTGAAGTCCCCTGATACCGAAAAAGTGTTTTTTTCTTCAAAACGTCCGTCCGTCCATCTGTGAAAACTCTTTCCATCTGGTTCTAGTTGAAGCTATGAAATTTTGAAAAGATTTTGAAAAACATTCTTTAAAAGTTGTGAGACTTAACTTTACATGAAGCCCCGAACATTTTCAAAATTTTGTCAAAAACGCCTAAAAAGTTTCTCTTTAAATTTCTTGTAAGAATAGAGTAAAATACACTTATAAAGATGGCATAGGTCCGATTTTCACGGTTAACATTGAATTTTCGAAAATTGCAAGTTTAAATTTTTCCTTCAAATAAAATTTGTAGTCCATAAATAGTTCTTTTGTTAAGGTCATGCAGATGGTTTTTGAAAGTAGTTTTCGTGCAAACGTGCGTGCAATTTTTGCAATTTTAAAAACTAGCCAAACAAGATTTTCTCAAAAACGGCTTAATCTTTTTCTTCAAATTTCTGGTAGTGTTAGTGCCAAATGTACCCTATCCGATGACATGAACGCCACATTCTTCTATTCTTTTGTTTTTCAAAAGTTACAAAAAAAAATTAGCTAGTCTCTCACGTCCGTAATATTTACATTGGAGGCAATTTTTTCAATGTAACTTCTTTAATGCACTTATGAGTGCATATGCTTTAAATAATGTCAAATAAAATTTCTCGAACACTCAAGAGTTTTTGGATAAAATGAGCTCAAAATGCCCCATTTTCAGAAACGGTCAATCGCCATTTTCTCAAAAATAGCTCCAATTGTTTTCTTTACACTTTTCCAACGGATAGTGGTAATGACACTGTTTAATATGTCGTAAATTTCATTTTGGTGTATTCTTTTGTTTTTTTTTGAAAAATTACACAAATGTAATTTTCTAAATATATTTCACGTCGTTAATATGCACATTTCCATTAATTTGTGTACATTATTGCATTTGTGAGTGAAAGTGCTTCAAATGACTTTAAATGAAGTGTTTCGAAAACTAAATAGATTCCTGTGAAAAAGAGTTTCAAATTTCACATGATTAATCGCCATTTTCTTAAAATTGGCTTCAAATTTTTCAATTTAGGACGAAGTATAACTCTTTTATAATAAGCTTGAAGTAATATTGAGGTTGTACTATTAAGAAAGCAAAAAGTTGAGAAAATGTAAAAAAAAGTACTTTGGGCGACGATAGATGGTCAGAAAATGGAGCAAGACCATGAAACCAGATCATACCAAGGAAATTAGATAACTTTACTATGAGAAAGTATGTGCCATTCTGTGACACATCTAGTTAATATTTATTTCATAAATATGGTTTACCTTGTTGTTTGCCTTTGGTGTGCCCATGTTTTGGTTGGATTTTATTATGGGGGGCTGATGTTGACTCAGGCTTTCTGAGATTTTCCAAGGTTTTGGATGTAGTTTGCCTGAGGGTTGCTCGGTTATGTCTGTGATGTGTCTGAAATTTGTATAGGGATATTCTTCGTGATGGGTTTGTCCTCATTTGCTAGTGTTTCCGTCGGATTGCCCGGGGCTTATCTGAGATTTGCGGATTTTGCCTGGGATTTGCCTGGGATTTGCCTGGGATTTGCCTGGGATTTGCCTGAGGTTTGCCTGTGTTGTACCAGAAAATTGAAAATTATAGGGACATTTTTGGACATCTATCGTCAATAAAACTCATGACATAGTCTGCGTGATATGGTTACTGTAGCTGTGGCTTTTTCTTCTCGTAATAGTCTTATATTTGCGAGGGAACGTTTGCATGCCTTTCCTAAATATTTTGTTTATTCTTTTCGCCAGTAAATTCTGCAGCTTCTTAAGAGGTTGTCCTTTTCGACAGATCTCGTCTTTCCCCATTTGTTTTGTTCTTTTCCAAATTTCATACTTTGTGGGCTGCGATTGGTACGTCAATTTTTCTGTGCAGTCTCAATATCATATTTCATCTTTTTTTCTAGTTTGGAATTTTCTGCTACTTAGTGAAAATGATTTTGCAACCACTTGCGCTGATACAAACTTGAAAATCGATTTTTTGTTGATGAAATAGGCTATTTTTAATAATTATTTCATAAATTTTGCACGATGTTTGAAAAAGATCCAAATTGTTTTCTACATTTTCACAAGAATTAAAAGAATCTCCAGTGTGATGTGGCTTATGAGCTCATTTGGGGTATTGTGCATAACTCTGGACAAGGTAAGCTCTTGAGTCCATCGCGCTTTGTTCTGTGTTAGAAGGAAGACAGGCTACAACAAGGAGACGCTGCGGCCCATAGACACACAACTAGGAGACGAGAGGAAGGAATTAAAGACTTATGGTGTTATGATAAAAGACGATATACGAGGAATACGCTCCATTACACAACCCACAACTCCCATGCATTACGTGAGATCGGAACGCACAGATCAGCAGTAAAGCGTATTTGGGAGAAAATGTCCCCGTGGCCCTGTGACACCCATGCTGGCCAGGAAGGAAGAGGATAGAAAGTTTTTACGTAGTGTGCTAGGACTACTCACCGTGTTACAACATACAATGTCCATTCCTTACTCGGAAATTCAACCTGCAGCCAATATGCAGATGTGGACTTGTTTTTGGTTGATTGATTAGTGATATCGGGCGCGTCAACTTCCACGGTCATAAATCCCGTAAGTGTAACGCATGTTTTAGCGCGGACTTGGCGGTGATTTCACCCTTTGGACAGCGATATCCGGTGCTGACCTTTCATCGGTTTACGGGGTTTACACTCAACCAGGTATCTCCCACCAGCGGGACTCTGCCACAGCCAGGACAAGCTCTAAGCTCCCGACCGGCATGTGTTAGTGTAGTGCATGTAAGTGTGTGTGTGTGTGTGTGTGTGTGTGTGTGTAAGTAAGGGATGAGGAAAAGATAAGGAAGGGGAAGGTATGATCGCACGAGGTCCGTGGCCCGTTTGTTAGGATACTGCTCCAGAGTTCGCCTGGAGTTGATCGGAGAAACCACGGAAAACTATGATCAGAGGGGCCGGCCTCTAGAATTCTCCTCCAATCAGCGACTGAACTTGACCCAGCTATACAGCTCGTGGCAAAAATCCTGCCACCGTCGGAACTCTAAACTATGACTTCGTGGTCAGAGGCACTTGAGTAACATCAGTTGATGCCTTGAGCCACCTCTCCCGATATGTGGACTTGGGCATAAGTGCTCCAAGCTCCTGCATTGGCCAGGAAGGGAAGGAAGAGGTTTCAAAGGTGAAACCTGTTGGTTGTGTGAGCCACAAACGACAACCTCCGGTGCTCGAGGTGGGATTTGCACCCGCGACCATTCGAACCGAACGTCCTAAGGCTCGTCCATCTTAGCAATCTCGGCTACCCAGGTCGTCCAATTCGGTCTCTTAGAATTATAGGCCATGTCGCCGCTATGGTCGAGAGCTTGAAGAGAATGTCAGGTGGTACCAATAATAAGTCATAAACGATTATCTCAGTCACACGCCGTACACGCTTTAAATCAGGGGGCACATGAGGTCGGAGTCAGGCGGAGGACTTTATGAGGTCATTAAGACGTATCTGTTTGAATGGAGCAGTGACGCGTCATCTTGTTTTCCACAAGCGTCTCAATGTCCCTTTCCCACGATATAATCTCTCTTCTCGGAGGCCGAGCAATGAACTGCAACAGCGTGGTCATGATCAAGTCAATTGAAACAGAATTGTAGCGTCCGAACTCATGTAATTAACTTGCTGCAAGACCTGAATTCTGCCTGGCTTCATTCAAATTCCATATTTGGAATCCATGAGAAAAGCATTTAGAATAAGTGTAATGAAAGAAAAGTGAACTCAGCAAAAGAAGTTTTTGATATCAATAATCAGGAATCGTATAAATTGTCGATAGGTAAAGTCTGAGACAAAATATGTGCGAGACAAACTACTTTTTAAAAATGAAGCTTTTACGAGAGAATAAATGAGAGGTTTTGTGTTTTTGATACCTTTTAAAATAATTAATTTTCCCCATTAAGATAAAAAGCTGCATAATAATTAATTGTATGTATTTGGCGATATTGGGTCAGTAGTCCGACTTCGCCGGCCAGCTACCGGTGTCTCCCATGCCTGGGCCTAGTTAAATTTCCATGCTTACAACGATAATACAACAATAAGTGAAGTGATAGTAACGTGATGATAAGTGACATGATAGCTGACAGTGAAGTGCTAGCTTATTTACAACTTACAATGAAAGAGGCCTTTGCCCTACTAAGGGATCTGAACGGACTAATAATAATAATAATAATAATAATAATAATAATAATAATAATAATAATAATAATAATAATAATAATAATAATAATAATGCCAGTCCGGATAGACGAGATAGCTAAGGCTCGAATGGAAGGATCGCGGGTTCGAGTCCCGCCTCGGGCATGGGTGTGTTTGTGTGTGCCGTCCTTTCATCCTTCATTATCATCATCATTCCATCTTCTATCCTCCCAGGACTAACTACTGTAGGGAATAAAAATCGTGTTAAGCCTAATGCTGATCTCCCTGATTTGTTACATCCAAGACTTGCAACGTGATAAAATGACACTGAGCCCTTGCAAGTGCATGTTCTGCGTGAACCCAGATGGCCTATTCGCGAGCCATATATATATATATATATATATATATATATATATATATATATATATATATATAAGTCGAAATATATCTGATTTTGAACACATATTCATGGATTGTATTTAGCTATGGAACTGAGTAGAAGTGTTTTGCGGGACGCAGATTCTGTCTACGATAGAAAGAATGAGCTGGGTTTCTGGAGCTTTCTCCTTAATTACAATTACATTTGTAAACAGCGTTTGTTAAGAATTATGAAAAGCAAAAAAAGATAAAGAGGAATAAATGAGATTAAACACATTCCTATGATCACGAAAATCGATCACTAGACCCTGAGAGCTAGAGCAATTTGGATGCAACATGGAACAGAGCTGTGTAAGACTGCAGACGACGAATATCATTTTCTACATGTATATTTTCTTAGAGTACGTTTTCCGTGTTATGACGTACTTATGGTTTATTACTTTAGAATATTTTGTGCGTGAATGAGGTAATGAATGCATGTCTGGCCCCGAAGAAGACGTGCGGAGCGTAGGGGGACGCAGATGCCGCACAGCCGTGCTAGGCGTCGCAGCACCGTGGCTCTGTGTGCTCAATTCCCTCGCCAACCAACTTGAGTGCATCCCCGGCCTCGCTTCTTTCGTCGTCTCCTCCGACGCCGCCACCGACATCTCCGCCCCCGCCGCCACCGTTGCCACCGTCGTCATTGCCGTCCCCGCGCCCTCGCCCCCTCCCCACTCCCGCCGCCTCCTCTGCATTCCCTGGCGCCGCAACCATTCTGTCCGTCCTTTGTCACGGTCTCTACTGCCACCGCCCACCGCCGTCGCCACCCCCACCGCCGCCCCTGCCGCTACCGCCTCCGCCGTAACCGCCTTTCGCCATCGAAACCGCAACTGCCACTGCTACTGCCACCGCTACCGCCACTGCTACCGCCACCGCCACTGCCACTGCTACTGCCACCGCCATCGCTACTGCCACCGTCACCGTTACTGCCACCGCCATCGCTCCTGCTACCGCCACCGCTACTGCCACTGCCACCGCCACCGCTTCTGCCATCGCCATCGCTACTGCCATATCCACCGCTACTACCACCGCCACCGCCACCGCCGCCACCGTTCCGTCCGTCCCTTCCTAGTCGCTACCGCTGCCACCGTCATCACCGCCCCAATCCAGCCCATTCGCCTCCACCAGCCTCGCCGTCTCCTCTGCCACCGTCGCCCCCTCACCCGGAGGGGGGTTGTTACGACTTCGCAAGTTTCACGTTCTTTCTTCTCATTTCGCGCGTTATTCGCTTCAAGTGTTCCAAATTAATGCCTTCATTTCATCTCGCGTTTCGCTGTTGCGCTGCCCATTCTTATGTTGCTGCTGCTGCTATTGCAGAACTCCGAAATGACAAGTCCACATGGCGCAGGGAGATTTTGGCTGTGAAGGAAGTGGGACACGTCGTTTGGAGTTCGTGAGTGGAATTAAACAACTTTCTGAAGCTCAACGTTGCCGTGAGATATGAAATGTAGTGGTGATTTTACAATAAAAATTGTTCAATACTTAATTTGTCTATTCGTATTTGAGGAGATTTAAGTAGGTTTCAAACGCTCGGGGTTTGATAATTTACTAATTAAATTATTAGAAAGATAAATTACCGAGCTCCATTTACTTTACCATGCCTACTTTATAGAAGTTGGACAAAAAACGGAGACAACGGAATTCTGGAGTCTTACTTATAAAACAAACTTCTCTCAAAAGTAAGTTCTCGCTAACTAGGCATGACTTTACTCTAGACTGGCTCAGACTGTGAAAAGTAGAAGGGAAATTCACCCGGTTTTCATTACTTAGTGAAGATGATCCATAGCGCGAGTTTTCTTACTGCTAATACGAAGGTACAAATTTCCTTTTCCACATATGGAATTTCTGACGAGAAAAGCGCGTTAGTAACAGATTTTCTGGGGAGTTCTTCTATTTCCTTCGTTCTTTGCACTTTATGCTTTATCTTCAAAATTTAACATTATATTTTTCATTATTTCTGCTAATCGGATTCCATGTCATTGGTTTCTCGATGGGTGTGTTTAGCAGGCGCGGAACACAGTCGTGAGAACCACCGCTACTACCACCTTTCAGTATTAATTGTTTACATCTCTCAATGTTAAAAATACATGTATGCCTCTAGAATACTGGTCTTTTAACCCATTATAACAATTTGCTGTTCATTATACATTGTTTTTTGAACAGAAAGTATTTTATTATTATTATTATTATTATTATTATTATTATTATTATTATTATTATTATTACTATTATTATTATTATTATTACAACTACAAGCTAATCAAAATATTTTTGTCACAGGATTAACTCCAATAATCGTGCTTTCGACAATAAAAATTATAGTTTTAGTAACGTTTTGGTCACCGATCTCGAAAGCATTGTTTGCTGATACAGTATCTTCCATTAAATATGATTACAATAAAAACTTTAAAATAGTTTTTTGAAACGTTACTCTACGTATAGTATGTAGAGCAAATAGATTTGAATAACGAAACAGGCGAATTCAACGTTATTGTTAAACACGTGTCTAATAAAGTTCTTTGTTCGTCTATATCCTTTGCATTTTCTATAGGGTTCCTTTGCCTATGACATATATTCCATTACGACGAAAGATGATTTCAAATGAAGTTCTAACCTGATCTGAGAACTCTCTCGGGTAGCCTACACATTACAAAGATTTGTTCACATCCCCTTTGTCCTTTGTGCACGTGCTCATAAAGATTTCAGGAGATCCGTCCCTCTCCTCCTGCACGCTTACAGAATATGTGAACGCCCCTTCATGTCCCGTCCTCACACAGAAGCACTCGCCACCACTTATCCCCGGACCCTCAGTCCTCAAATCCCTCGTCGGTGGTTGTCTGCCCTCAGCCGTCTCTTGGATTCCGGGCCACGTCCTATGGCTGGCGGCCAAATACATATTTCATAAATCCCATGCGGTGCTGCGGAGAATTCTTAATTACGAACACTCTCCTGTTAGACTTCGTGTGAGATAATGGCAGCATTAACTGGGATTTAAGCGCTCGGAAAAACGCTTTTAATTAAACATGAGCCAGGACAATTACACCTTGCATGCATTAGCCCTCGATGTATGAGACCTCCAGCGAAGAATGTCGGAACCCACTGGGGCATATGTGGGGTGGAGATCCCGAGAGACTTTTCCCACACGTAATTTTGGGTTAAGAGCATTTTCCATTGTCATGTTATTTAAAGAACTAGCTAGAGAGACACCGCCGTACTGGGACTTCGTAAGAGAGACATAAAAATATGCGAAATACATTATTCGTTACGTGAATACAGAACACACAGTTTTGGGTATTTTTTCATCATCATTATCATCATCGTCATCATCTCTCAACAGGGCATAGAACTTACGTGGAATAACACGTTCTGTGAAATAATCCCTACAAACATGTACGGACACACATAGAACTTATGTGGAATAATCCGTACAAACATGTAGACTAAAATACTTAAAATATGAAGTAAAGTGTGGGCTAACAATTGAATAAAAATATAAAAATTGTGAAAAAATATATTTAAGTTCCATTAAAAGATCTGTCAAAGAACTTAGTTTTAATATTAGCTGTAGAACAAACTTTAATCATGTCTAGTACCGTGGCAGAGTGAACATTACTGTATTAATGAAAGTAAGTTCTTTAATCCCTTCCAGATAATTGGCCATTACAATGAAGTGGATTTTAAAACACGGTTTTAAATATTGCACTGTAAATCAGGCTTTTTTATATTCTAATATTACTTTATCCTGGCTAAAATGCGGCTCAACTTAGAAGAGAATATGAAATTCATCTTGAACCTTCCAATATATTGTGAAGTTAGTTCCAGATCTACTTGTAAACTCAATTCTCAACTTTAAATTGCCCTAAAACTTAAATATAATAAATAACAAGAATTATCTTGAAAGACTATAATGTGAGACGAGACATTTGCGTTGGGCATATATATATATATATATATATATATATATATATATATATATATATATATATATATATATATATATGTTGTAATGATCTATCATTTCGAGACGAAACCCCCAGATGCAACTTTACAAAAATGTGACAAGGAATAAACTTGTGTATCGATTACAACGGTGCCGACAGAAAACACTTTACAAGTCAAAATTAAAATAAAGAATTAGAGCGCGTGAAATTTGTGAAAATTGAACATAATCGTCCGGTAGAACAGAAATTATGGAATTAAATAAAACAAACGGCATCAAATTCGGTCAACGCATGCGGAAGATATAAATTAAAATAGAATTGGAATTTTTTTAATGTAACGAGCAGAATATGGCCATTGTTGAGCTAGAAAAGAAAGATTGTAAACATGTTTTTTTTTAAAGAATTATAACAAAACGCACAAACCGATTTGGCTGAAACATGGGGAAACAATAGTTTAAAACACGGGGAAGACGCCAAATTTAGTGTCAACTTTGTCGCATGTGCGGAAGCAAAATTATAACATAATATTTGGAAATTTGCAATGAACTAAAAGTATAAACAAATGACGCCATGTTACGAAGAGAAGAAAATCAGCGGAATTAACTGCAGATTAAAAGCAAGCGAGTGGCAACTATTTTGTTCGAGAAGCATTTTGTAACAATGTAAGTTGAGGAAAAAATTTCGATGTGAGCTCAGATGTGTCGTGGATACCGGGGATGAAGGTTCGTGTGCGCGGAATTGGCGCGTAGTCAAATTTCTTTCAAAAGTACGACATCTTTCAAAAGTACGACATCGTGACTATCGTTCCACACCGTACAAGAATAAATAAAATTCGAGATACTGAGGAATTAGAATACGTGCAATTCAAAAAATTGAGTTTGAATTGTACACATAAGACCGTTAAAAATTTTGTGCCGCAAAATATTTTATTGATCTGACCGTTATTTTTGGTGGTGAGTGGCCAATATATCTAATCCCACAAACGCGTTGTGAGATAATTGATCTAATTTAATTCGTTTGGATATTGAATTTGTTCTCTTAACGATAAACTCTGAAAATTAATATTGCCCTGAATTTCTCTGAATTTATTCTCAATTATTATTATATTAGTCAACACTTTTTCATTTCAATAGTCAACACAATTTCATTGGAAGATTTTCATGCTAAATCATGTTATTACTGGACAAGAGCAAAGCAAACAAATGTAGAAATTTTAAAATTCTAGAACATAGGTGGTTAAAAAATGGTGATCCATTTACTAAAAGAACAAGACGCATATATTGTTTGAGCAGCAGTGATTAAACTATGGTTACATTTTTGTTGTTGTTTTGAAAATTCGAAGTCGAAAGTTGAGCAGCAATTATTTTCTTTTGGATGATGACACCAAAACAAGGGATACGCGATGTACTTCGAAAGGAATTGTCTAATTGTTTTGTACAGATAATTCATTGTGATTAGCAAATGATCAGTTGGATGCATATCAGAAGTAGGCAAAATAGGGTGTGTAAGTAAGGAGTGAAGAAAGAACAAGAAAGAGGAAGGAACGATCATGAGTGGTTCGTGGCCCATTTGTTAGGGTACTGTTCCGGCATTCGCCTGATATTAATCGGACAAACCACGGGAAACTATCAATCAGGGAAGCCGCTAGCGTTTTCCTCCAAACAGCGGCTGAATTTGACCTAGCTATCTAGCTTGTGTAAAAAATTCTGCCACTATTGAGACTCGCACGCCCGGTCAGAGGCACTGCAGTGACATCAGTTGATGAACTGAGTCACCGAAGCCAATCATTCATTTCTTGGTATTGTATCGGATACTTCCATTACAGCCTCCCTTCCTTCTATTGAAGCCCACTGCCAATATGATTTTTCTTCAGTGAGCGCGTAGCGTCTTTTAAAACCGAAACAATAAACATCATCGATCGACTTTCGAGAACTACTCAGCGCCGAGCCCCAGCCCAGGAAGTCCATTAACAAAAGCGACAGGTCGACCTGGCGGGTCGAAGAGGCGGGCGCAATCGACTGTGACCCTCGGTCAACAAAGATCGAGAGCGAGAGAGGCTGGCTGTCGAAGGCAGCGGGGCAACTTGGAGGGCCAACCTACCATTCAGACGACGTAATTCACCTGCTTGCCGATACACAATGGTCCACGGAGCTGGAGCCCGAGCCATTGGTCATCTTGATTGTGAACGATTGGCGACTTTCACTTGTGCGTGCCTGCAAGAGTTGGTTACTGGACTGTAATTACTTGGTTGCCCTCAGAAATATGTTTGGTATTTCCATACTTGTGTCCACTAAATATTTCAGTCTGCATGGGAAAATTGGTACCGGTTCACCGATTTGAAGTTCTGTAGGATCTAGTGTTGATTCCAACGTGAATATGTGTTTGGCTCTAACTTTAATAAAGTTCAGGCCATCTCGTGTTGATGATCTTTTTGTAGAGGTTATGACCATGCCGAAGAATGGTTTGAGGTATCGGAAACATTTCTTAAAATTACGAAAAAAAATATTTAGTTAAAATTACAGTAGTTACAGAATTATTTACAGTAATTACAGTATTATTTAGTTACAATTAGTTAAAATTATTTAGTTAAAATTATTTAGTTAAAATTAGTTAAAATTTTAAATTAAATTACATAGTTTAACTATCATATCTGTATTCTTGCGCTGCCTTCATCTCCAAAAATAAAAATGAATTATATTTGTAAAAGATTCAGATTTTTATTTCTTCGATTTATAAAATGTATGATTTGATTACAAAAATTGTTAATATTAATTATTAATTATGTTGTCATTGATTCGATCGTCTTGTAGACAAAAGTATCACTTGTAGATCGATGATTACTTACGATTAATTCATTACCAATCTTTAGTTCTCATCTCAATGGATCCAAGAATGAGTTGTGTTATGAATTCAGTTCTCCCTATGATTCTTCGCAATTTAGATTTTGAGATGCTTCAATTCCAAAGTTGTTCTTTACATCTAAGGTTGTAAATTCAAGTATCACACTTTTTATGTAGAATTATTTCAATTGAAACCTTGTGATTTAAATTTCTAGTTGTTTCAATCCAAATATTAAATCTAAAGTTTTTATCTAGAATTACTTCAAGTGTCGTAATTGAGGTGTAGCTTGATTCAATTCACGAATCTTCATTTGGATCTAGGGTTGTTTCAATGGAAGTACATCAATATAAATATAAGAACGTTTGAGTTTAAGTATCGCAATTTATATTTATGGCAATTATAATTTTTTCAACTTTGATCTAGAGTTGCTTGAATTTAAATATTGTTATTTAGATTTAGGTTCTGTTCAATTAAAGAGTCGCAATTTAGATCTAGCGTTTTTTCAATTCAAGTTTCGTAATTTAGATCTAAGGTTGTTTCAATTCAGCATCGCAATTGCTGAGTGTCCCTTGCTAGGCGGGAGCTTTCCCGCTTTCCGCGGACCGCTCGCTCGCGCGTTCGCCGGTTGATGGTCCTGCTGCGTGGAGATGAGACGTGGGCAGCGCTTTCAATTAAAATCGGAATTGGAATTTATTTACGTGCCTTTTGGCTGGCGGACGACCCGGGACAGTAGCCGCCAGCCCTTCGGTAGACGCCGCACTGTGGGACACAATGCGCTAAAACGCATTAAGAAAGATTGATAAGTAATTCCATGCGCGTCAAGTGCTAAGGTCATTAGTTCCATAAGTGTAGGGCATGTTTTATCGCGGGAGGGGGCGGTCTCACGGCAAGGGTGGTAATGTAGTGCATGTCAATAAGTGTGTAACTAGGGGTGAGGATAAAACAAGGAAGAGGAAGGAAAGATCGCGCGTAGCCCGTGGCCCGTTTGTTACGGTACTGGCCTTGCATTCGCCTGGTGTTGATCGTAGAAAACACGGAAAATTACCGATTAGAGCAGCCGGCCGCCAGAATTTTGCTCCAGACAGCCGCTGAATTCAACATAGCTTTCTAGTTAGTGTCAAAAATCCTTTCACCGTCGGGACTCAAACCCTAGAATCTTCCGGTCAGAAGCACTGCGGCAATATCAACTGATGTCCAAAATCACCCAAGTCGGTACTAAAAAAGAATGCGGTGTAACAACAACCTAACAGTTTTTACGACATAAGTACTACAATACGAAATAGAATTATCAAACGAGACCGTGAGGCCGAGAGTTATTATTAAAAACATAAATACTGAATTGGAAATAAAATATTGAATATAACCCGAAGTTAAACAGATGTTTGTTGTTGTTGAATACACAATGAATATACCATTCTTTTAGTAACTCAAGGCCATTGAGGTTGTGTTCAGAAATTAAACAGATAGACGAAAAAATAATTATGATACCTACACATATTATTCTAATTGGTTTCCGAAATCCAGCAAAGAAATAGGCACCGAAAGCAAAGAAAAGGACGAAATGAGACTGACACAAAAATGTCTGATATGTGTGTAAAGGAATGGGTTAGAAATCTATTACTGTGATTAAGGGAAATTATAATACTTTGTGAGATGGAGGTGTTAATAAAATGTGATAACATTTAAAATTCTTGATGACATTTTTCCAAACTCTTGAGATGATAATGTGAAGGCAATGTCATTAAGATAATTGATGAAAGAATAATTTTATTTATTTAGAAACTATATAAAAGGAGTTACAAAAACGGACATGTAACATTGTATTGATATCTCGTATTTTGCATAAATTAACGATAATAAATACGATGTTGTAGTGTATTGATATAGACGATGCGTGCTAAAGATATTGTATATTGCTGTAGACAAGATTTAAACATTTTTACAATCAACAAAATTTATTAATAACAGAACCTAGAAATACAGTAACTAATAATAATTAACACGTTCATTTGAGGTGTGCTTATATTTTATTCGCGTGTATTTCGCATTAAAATGGTTAATTATATGCTAGTTGAAAAAAGTGCTATTCACATTTGAAGTTACGTTTCGACCCACTGAACTAAGCACGTTCCAATCTCACTTCTACTCACTCGAACTCTGCTTTACACGTGTGAGTATGTTTTCGGGTTCCATGACTGCTATGCACTGAAAGCATGTGGAAGTGGCCAGTCATCAGAAATGAAATTAGCTCTGCATTTGGGTAGAAAAATTAAGAATTTAACTGTAATTAAATTGCGTAAAATTGTAGTGGGTGTAAAAGATTAACTCCTACAAAAAGTACTGTATACTAGAAAACATGCTTTTATGTATCACAATACTGGCTTACTTCAAAATAACCGACTTTATATTTTCACATATTTCGGAGAATAGATTTAGAAATGTTTATTTTCACATCTCTGATTGTTTACGAGGCGTAGATAAAACTCAGTGAGTTGCTTTATAAACTTAATATTCTTAACATACACGAGGAAAAGAAATTGAATTCTTGATCGGACACGCCAGCAGAAAGGAATACCGTATCTGACATAGGAATGAAAAAGCTTATGTATTGGATGAGGCGTATCGCTAAACGATTAGAGCGTGCACAGGAATGTTTGCAGCTGTCAGACGGCCCTCTGAAATCTTGCAGCTTTCTCCTTGCCTCGTCATGTGTGACGAGTCAGATACTTTTCTCCTGAATGGCAATGTACGCCCACGCCGCTTATTGTTGGTCGTTGTTTTTTCAGTGTCTGTTTTTTCGCTGCTTGGGGGCATTGTGAGCCAATAGTGGGAATAAGTGAAATACACAACCACTTGTTACACAATGCTCCTTAACCTCTTGGTTGCTCTCCAACCGGTTCCAGCACGTAGCGCAAGTTACTGTGGTAGGGCAAGGCAGAGGGCATGGGAGAATAGATAACGTCAAGCAAGAATACTTGCTTAGATCGCAAGGTATTTCTATTTGGTTCAGAAAATTGGAAAAGAAGGAGAAGACGAAGAGAAGAGAAGGGGATAAAGAGGAGGAGAAGGCGGGCAAGGAGGAGGAGGAGGTGAAGGGGAAGGAGGATGATGAAGATGAAGTGGATAAGGTGAAGGAGGAGAAGGAGGAAGTAGAGAAGGAGAAGGAGGAAAGGGAGAAGAAGAAAGACGAGGAGGATTGATTGATTGCTAGTGATTTCGAGCGTGTCAACTATTATGGTCATTAGTCACGTACGTGTAGTGTGTGCTTTTGCTCGAGATGTGGCGGTGGTCCTCCTCCGCTAGATGGCCAGATCCGGCGCCGACCTACTGTCTGCTAGCAGGTATTTTCGCCAACCAGGTATCTCCCACCAGCGAGGCAAGGCCCCAGCCGGGGTACGTTCTAAGTCCCCGACCAGTTTTCCGGTGAGTGAGGTAGTGTGGTGCATGTTAGTGTAGGTGTGTGTGTGTGTGTGTCTGTGTGTGTAAGGGGTGAGGATAGGACAAGGAAGAGGTAGGAAAGATCGCGCGCAGTACGCGGCCCGGAGAAGGAGGTGGAGGAAGATGAGGAGGAGAAGGGGAGGAAGAAGGAGGAAGAGGAAGATGAGGAGGAGGTGAAGGAGGAGAAGGAGGACGAGGAGGAGGAGGAGGCCATAAAATCAATTAGAAAATGGGAAGAGGTGATACGGCTTGAAGAGAAAAACGTACACTATCAGTAATGTATTGAATAAGATATTATTAAGTGAAATATTGACACTTGAGAAAACGATAGGAGTCAAGGGAACTGGCCTTTGGGACTAAATAAAATCTATTTGCTCCAGCGTATCATATATTACTTCGTCGCTTACCATTAAGAGGGAGAAAACAAGAAGGAGAAAGTTAAAATATGTCGTTACTGTATTTCAAGAATTCAAACAAAGTAATCACATCTTTTCTTGTTCTATTGAGTGCTGTCAATAAGTTAATTGACCCATTTTAACTTCATGAATAATATTGGCAATGAACTAAAACTTTTTTATCTCGGCAAAGAAAAAGTTGGCATACACAATTAAATATATGTACTTAACGTAGTGGAATTGAGTAAACATTTTTTACGAAGCGGCATTTAAAACATCTTTTAGCACGCATGAGTCACAGGACAATGGCACTCGGAGCAATGCACTGTAAGGCAGTGACCCATCGCTTTGTGAGTAAACTCTTTCAGATGTCAGAATACACCTTGAAAATAACTCTTGGTTTATTTAAGACTAGCTGTTCCCGCAACTTCGTTTGCATGGAGTCTTTATTTGGAGAATAGGATGGGGAAATATAGCTGGACAGGTTAATTTAAAAAAGTGGAAATAATTTATTTAAGATTACTACATAAACAAGTGTGTATTTTGGGAATGTTTTACCGCAGTAGAGAAACGTTCGCAAGTTAACATGTAAAATTGTGGGTTGTAGAACTGCTAATAGTTAAAAAAACTTTCTTTTGTTACTGAACACAGTTTTTCATATTTTCTCTGAGTTAGGACGTCTCCAGAATATAAATAAATTTTCAATTAAAATAATGATAGGTAATGGCCACGGATGCAAGAGAGGTGTAACGGTAAATATTAAATAACGGCAGGGTTATTATTAATTTTGTTCTTGGGAATTGTTATATAAAACGTCATGTATGATTTTTTCTTTTGTTTGTGTGAAGCAGAGAACCAGAAATTACAATGTTACTTAATTTTTGAAACATATATTATTTATCTTGATAAAAAAATTCCCGAAACCCAAATAAAGAAGTAAATGTTTTGTAATGTTCGTAACAGAATATCTGTACAGATGGTCTTGTCAAACCCACAAATAAAGTTTATCAGGACAGATCGGCCTCGGTATGTAAATAGGACAAATGTCATGGTAAATAATTAAATAGAATATCGAAGAATAAACGTAGGATATTAATGATAAAAATAATTGTCGAGTAGTACAAGGAAAATCCGCTAGAAATTCGAGTTTCATGGAATACTTTTTTCTACGACTGATAATAGCTATTACAAGTTAATATTTTACTTAACGCTATTGCGTTGCAGTTGGTATGCAGTGTTCAACCAACACCGCCTAGAAATACAAGGCCTTAGCAGTCATTCAAGGTGGCTATTTCTTCTCGAAATTCTCGAAATATTTATGAGAATATAGCTAAATGGTAAATAGTATACAAGATAATATGAAAACACATGAACTGTATGGATATGCAGAAGGAATTTTATTTGTTCCAGTATAAAAGCAACGGGTTTGTCAAATTGTGAATTTGTGCTATCGATTTGAAGTAAGAGGTCTGAAATTAAAGCAAAAGCATCATGAGGACTGTTACAACTGCTTGTATTAAAACATAGCTCTAACCTAACTTTTCTAAACCAACACGTATTACAAACCTCTCTAATATTGTAGTGCCTGCAAGTTTTAATACTTTTTTTACAACAATCAACACTGAGTTTCAATTCCTTGTCCCCCACAACTGAATTTATAATTTTAGGGGCAGAATTAGAAGCAATATGTTCAAAAGAATACTGTATTCCTTATTAATCCAATAATCGTCCAAAATAAGGAACTCCAGTTTGCTTTTTAGTTCACCAAAATTACTGAAAATATTTCATTAAATCTTGCAGTGTTTTCTTTCGCACTTTCTTCAATAGCAGCCAGCAAGATACTCGCCCAGCAAGCCAGTCATTAACACACTAAAATATGTAGTGGCGTCTCAAAGCACATACTTTCTGTGATTTGTGTAAAGGTTGCGAATAATTATAACTATACAATTTACCGCGAAAGTGTTTTTTACCCGCAAAACTTATTCGCTACGGATGAGATTCGATCTCAGGTACACAAATTTCCTCAGCAGTCGTCTTACCTATTACACCATAGACACCCTTATTACACTCGTACATCACAAAGATGTTTTTGTAATATGACATATCACAGATTTGCCTAAAGAACACGTGCGGGAATTAGGTCCTTGCGTTGACCACAGACGGATAGACAGACGTTTTTTAGTCATTAGACTTTTGAGTAACAGGGACTCACAAAACACGGATTCTGTCTACAAACGTATTGGGGGAAGTAATTGACTATAATTATATAGGAACAACATTTATCCACTTTTGTCGTTACCAGGGCTCGGGATTAAGATTTTTGGTCAAAAGTCGTCGTTTTCGGCGCATGATTACAATACTTTCTCTTTTTAACAGCCATTTTTTGTGAGGGAAATGGTACATTAAAAAACACTAGAATATTTAAAAAATAATCCTCGGGTAGAGTAAATTACGCTGAAAAAATGGCGTGGATGTAATTTTCGTTGAACTTTTTGAATGAAGCAAATGTTAGAAATGTACCAAAAATATGTGGTTTTGTATTACGATTTACTTGAAGAAATAACCTCAATTATGGAAGTAATATCCTCAAGGACAACGTGGAGGTGTAGTAGTAGAATATAATATTTAGAAGATATTTCTACAAAATTGAACTGTTTTCAGTCTCAAGACGTGAATACATGCCTTCTGCACTAATTTCTGTAATACGAAGCAACGAATAAGACCAATTTTGGAATAGTAGAGCTTTCCCATTCAATTATATCTTTAGTGATTAATATGAGTCGTCCATAAAGGGTAGAATGTGCATTTGTTACTCAGTTCTCTGAATGCTCTATAGACCAATTAAGATAGTAAGATATCCTGCAGAATGTGTAACATAGAGCTAGAAAACTATAAGAACCATCCTTCATTTGAGCAGATCGTTTCCCTCCACAAGATTATAAAACTATTACGTTACTACAGCGTTTACTGTATGACAATAAACGTGATGTTGGTATGAACCTACTGCATCATAATATCAGGAAAGATCATTGTGGTTTTGCTGTGAGCAAGTTTCACTTTCTAGCTGCGAAAGCAACGGGGACAGACTGGCCCGCGAGGATGCACCGACTTCTGCCCACTGGAATGCTTGTTCCCTGGCGGTGCCGGGTGGCGAGCGATGTCCTGTGCAAAGGGCAGATTGAATCCAAGCCGTTTGCCGGCGCTGTGTCAACGCGGCGAGTAAATTCAAAGGGTTTGCGCCAGCGGCAGCCAGTGATTAATTCAGTGCGCGAGGAGAAGAGAGGAGGGAAAGGCAAAAGAGAGGATTCAATTCGCGCTGGCACATTCGCTGTCGGCATAACGCACAGTGTACAGAATTGTAATTTAAGTAGAAAAAAATGATTTCTTTATTTTTTAGGAGAACATTTTCATTTTGTGTCAGTTATATAGAGTAGAATAAAAGTCAAGTTACAATTTAACAAATAATTGCGTTTAGTAGAGAAATGTTCTGAAACATGACACAAATACGTTATAAATATTTTTGTTATTGGTACTTCTAGACGAAAGATACTCAACTTGGCTATGGAAACTTAGTCACACTGACGTTTCGCAGGTTCCAGTTTCAGAGGGCCCTCGCAGTCTGCGGATGACTCAGAACGCAAGTGTTTTTATAATAATTTAGGTTTCTACCAACTTGTATCAACTTTTCTGACATCTTTTGTAGGATGGATCGTCAAATTTAAATAAAAAGAATTATTGTTGAATTTAAGTTGAGTTTTTCCTAACGAGTATAAAACGTACAATTTTCTTATCGAGGTATTTTATTATGAGATGAGTTTTAAAACAATTACAAAATACTAAGCTGTTAGGTCAAGTTTAGTAGCCAAAAGATGTTTCATTTCCTAGTAAGCATAAGACATTTCAATACGAATATCCTACGTTTTATCCACTTTTAAAAAAATGACAGTGCAGATACTATAACATTAATTGAAATTTGTCTTATCAATACTGCGAAAAGTTACAAACTTACGTTGATAATAGTTAAGTGAGCCAAGGATTATTACAACCCTTACGTTCTAATAAATTTATTACGATGCAGAATTTATCTGACATCTCAGTTTCGTTAAATTTTGTAGTAGTAGCAGCAGCACCTTGTAGCAGCAGACAATAACTCCCGAAAGGTTTGGACTCCCGTGGTGCGCCCTCTCATGGAATACGGAGTGGCATGTTGGGATCCATACAGAAAGTCGCACCGGAAAAATCTAGAAAGAATACAGAGGAAAGCGAATAAGTTACCTATAGAAGTAACGCAATAAAAAAAGGCATGGGAACCTCTAGAAACGAGAAGAACAAGGGCGAGGCTTTGCGATCTTTATAAATCGTACGTAGGTCAACCAGCTTGAAAGGAAATTCAGGTTAGACTAGAAAAACCAAATTATTTCGGCCGAAGCAATCACACTCACCAAATTCGAACAAGGAAACAAAATTCCTTTTGTAACAGAACGGTTAAAGATTGGAACAGTTTACCCGCAGCAATTTTCAAAGCTTTTCCTCTAAGTGTCCGAAGTTTAAGAAATAAGTTAGAACAAGATGAGAGTAATAAATATTAAATAAGTGCTGTGAAGTGCGGTGAAGTGCTGGCCAGTGTAATTCAAAGCAAAACAGGGTAGTGTAGTGCAGTGCAGTGAAGTGTAGTGAACGCAATCAATGAATTTAAAAAAATATCTAATTTAGCCAATATTATGTAGTGTGTATTAAAGTTTAGTATCACCAACATATAATTTTTGGATATCATGACAGAGTTGAAATAATTGTTACTATACTTAGTATTAGTGATAGTATGATTATGGCATCCTCGTGTTGTACTGTACTCCTTTATTATTATTATTATTATTATTATTATTATTATTATTATTATTATTATTACTGTAATTAATGTTATTTAACTGCCACCGGGTCATACCCAATTGCAGTTCAAATATTTGTATGTATGTATGTAAATTTGATTTTTAGTTAACCAAAGTTGATACATAACTGTCATGTATGTGTTCGGACATTGACATTTTTGTCCGGCAAGAATTTTGATTCTACGCACATTTCAGGTCGGCAACGGCGGTCGACAGTTCAGGTCAGCTTTGCAGCTTTGCAAGTCGACAGGTCGGCGCTCTCGCGGATGAGACCTCGTTTGGTTGGCAGGGGACGAAAGGGGATATTAATGCTGCGATTTTTCCTCTGTCGTCTGCCACTTTCTCCTTAACAGTTCTTCTTGACGTTTTCTTCTGCGTAGTTACACATCTTTTTCAGTTTGGTATCTAATTTATGAATTCGTAATTGGTGTTGTATATTCCAATATTATTTTTAAGTTATTAAATAGTGCACCTTACGTCTGTTATATTACGGGATCAAGACAAATTGACAACAGTTGGTAGTTTTTTCTTTCCCGTATACATACGGGAGTAATATACGTTTATAAGTATAGAGAAAGTTATGTAATGCTGCGGAAAATCGATTTCGAGATTTCAACGAAAATACACGTTTTCGGGTTCCCTGAGACCGAAACAGTAGTTTCTTCAAAACGTCCGTCCGTTTGTCCGTCTGTTCTTCTGTTGTATGTGAACAAATGTAGCGCCTAAACCACACGTACGATCTTTTCCAAATTGAAGAAACCCCTGTTCATCTGACTCTAGTTGAAGCTTTGAAATTTTAAAAACCATTGTTTAAAATTTGGGGGGTACTTTACTTGAAGCCCCATGGACATTTTCAAATTTTTCTCAAAAACAGCTCCAAATATTTTCTTTAAATTTCTTGTAAGAATAGAGTAAAATACTCTTATAAAAGTGTTGTAGGTTCCATTTTCACTGTTAACATTGCAAAACTTTGAATTTTCCGAAAATCCGTCATCCGAAAACTACAAAATTAAAGATAAAGATTTTGCTTCAAATGAAATTTGTTGCTCATAATCAGTTCTTTTAATAAGGTCATGTAGTTCCTTTTTGAAAATTTTAGTAGTTTTCGTGCATCAGTGCATGCAATATTTGCAATTTTAAAAAATAACAAAAACAAGAGTTTCTCATAAACGGCTACAATGTTCTTCTTCAAGTTTTTGATAGGTATAGTACCAAATGCACCCTATTCGATGACATAAATACCATATTGCTCAATACTTTTGTTTTTTTCAAAAATTACAAAAATGTAATTTTTTGACTCATCTTTCGACGGAAATATTTACACTAAAGGCGATTTCTTTACATCATTAGATTTATGACTGCATGTGCTTTAAATAATGTCAAATAAGTTTCTCGAAAACTCAACAGTTTTCTGTAAAAATTAGCTGAAAAGTCCGCATTTTCAGAAACGCTCAAACGCCATTTTCTCAAAAATTGCTACAATTTTTTTCTTCAAATTTCTCCAATGAATACTAATTGCACTGTTTAATATGACGGAAAGTTCATTTTGGTGTATTCTTTTGTGTTTTTTTTTAAATTACACAAACGTAATTTTTTTTAAATATTTCTCACGCCGTTAGTATGCACATTTCCATCGATTTGTTTACATTATTACGTTGTGAGTGGAAGTGCTTTAAATGACTTTACATGAAGTTTTTAGAAAACTTAATAGATTCATGTGACAAAGAGCTTCAAATTTCGCATTTACAGTAATGCTTAATCGCCATTTTCGTAAAAACGGCTTCAAAATTTTCAATGAAAATTTCTCTTTTGGACGAGATCTTTTTCAATATTCGTGAAGTAATATTTCGGTTCTGCTATTAAGTAACCGAAAAGTTAAGAAAGCGTCAAGAAAATGTACTTTCGATGGCGATGGATGGCAGTTGGCCAGAGAATGGAGGAAGACCTTACTGTCAGTCCACGCCAAGGAAACTAGAAAGTCTGTGCCATTCTGTATCACCTCTAGTTAATTTTTGTACGCATCTTCGGTTTAGTTATCGGTTAGTTCGGTTAAGTTTGATTGTGACTGTGGACACAGTACTATATTAGTGTATATATAAGAGGCTACCTAACGATATTTATTTTCTCTGTTAAAGTTCAATTGTCGAAATTTCAGTCGTTAGAAGCCATCAAGTCAGAAGCGTTCATGTGCCAATCACCCTCACATATAATTACTCTTTAAAAAGCTTCCAGGATCTTCCAAAAATATCGTCTCACTTTTTTTTAAAATATAATTTATTTATAAAGGTCGCATAAACAACTAGGTCTTGAGCGACCACAAGGTTGTAATACAGTCAGATATATTTACAAAGTATTTCTGTATGTTGAGTCTTTTACAAAGTATGTTTCAATAAGTTACAATATGACAAATACAGTAGGTTACTTTACATAGTATTATACATTACTGTGGATAGTTCAGACACTTGACCTGGAGGAAGGCATCAAATAGATATTATTTTATTGGTATGAAAGTAGTTGAGTCTTTGAACATACACGGGCACTTGTGTTAGTTTACAGATTTTTGTGATGATTGAGTTCCACAAGAGAAATCCAAAATGTTTTAATGGTGGTTTTTGGTTGATTTTATTATTTGTTTCTTGTAAGCATACCATATCAGGGTTATACTTGTTAATTAGCAGTAGCAAATTCTCTTTTGTGGATTAAAGCCATGTATATTCCATTGGAGAATTGTATATGCCATTTCAAGAGCAAAATTTGGAGAGAGTGTTAGTTTGAATCTTCATCACTAGTTTCACTTAAGTTTGCCAGTTCTCTTCTTATGTCAATATTTTTTAATTTCTTTTTTAAATTTGTGAAACGTCTTTTTATGTTTTTATCCGTAAGGAGGGGGTAGGTATCTTCTAACATTTGTAGTAACAGTTTGATATCTGGAGTGAATTCCAGAACAGCTTCCTCAACATTTATGCAATTTTTTGTTTTTTCAAAAAGACTTTTTAGTTGTAACCAATTTAAAACATATTTGTTACTTGGTTCAGATAATGTTCCTTTGAGTGGGGCAAGTTGATTTTCTAGTCTATCAGATTCCTCTGCAAGATAAATTTCAAGTTTTGACTTTTTATTGTTTTGTGGGTTTGATTTAATCACTGTAGAATTTTTGGATTGGTGGACATTATCCATTATCTCTGGTGTAATCAGTTGTATGTTGTTAGTATCTGAGACACTTTCTCTAAGAAAGGTTAGGTTTTCTTCACCTACAACTGAATGTAACGTTTCTGATGTCTCAGATTTAGAAGATAGACTAGATAAGGGACGTTTGGCATATTTTGTAGGTCTGTTGTCAATCGGAGGATGAGCAGTGGAAGAGGGTTTAAGAGTTGGGAAGGAGGAGGGGGACAGCTAATTTTTTTCATTGGGATTAACTTCACAGTACCCAGAGGGGTTATCTTTTTGTTCATTCATTGGGCAGTTGTTAGCAAAATGTCCGTGATCCTTACATAGAAAACATGATATAGAATCTGATGATGGATATATCCAGAAAACTGTGTCATCATAAATAATTTTCATGGTTTCTGGTACTTTGTCCATATCATCTGGATGAATATAAATTTGTCTCCGGAAACTCAAAATGTGACTAAACCCTGGTTCGTACATGCCGGCTCTCAGGAAGGTCATTGTAGAGCCGATTCGAATTTTGAGTTTCGTTAGCTCGTCAATAATTACTGAGTGTGGGATAATAGGACACACATTAGAAAGAATGAGTCTTGTATTCTGCGTAATTAGCGGTCTAATGGATAACGTTGAGTTATTAATTGAAATGGTTGATTTATTGTCAACTAGTTTTTTCACAGATTCCTTAGAATCCAGATAGACACATATACGGTTTTTTGAAATCCTTGAGACGAACCGTATGGTCTGAGGATTGATAATTTTTGCAAGTTCCTGGATGTACGTTTTAACTGATATACCGTCTACTGAGTCCATCACAATCGCGTGTTCTTTTGTGGGAAACATACCTTTCTGAGCAGCAGTTAAATATCTGTTGGCATAATCTTGATTTTCATTATGACTAACTTGACTTGATTGATGGGTTTCACTGTTTGGGATGACTCCTTGATCAGAAGCCATCTTAGGATAGACGTTGGGTGTACTGTGTACACCTACTGAGGTTTACTCACTCACTGGTTTTGATTCAGTTGATCATTAACACAAAAGTTGACACAACACAACACTCGGCACTGTGCGGCCTTCAACGGCGCTCACCGAACTCGATGCCGCTTATCGCACTACGGGAGGTCTTTACTCGCCAACGGTCGGAGCGACACTCCTCGTCTCCTTGGATGTGATATCGCAGCATCTAACTCAAAATACCATGAACAAACATGTTTTTATTTTGGAAAAGGTGTGAGAATTCCCATCTACCATATTATGAATATGTTGGATAGTAATGTGAATTAAATAACAGAAAAATAAATAGTTTCATTTGTTGAGAGAATGAAGAATGCCAATCAGCCCCAAACGGATTTTTTAAATTTAAAATAGCAGCAGAGGTGACAAGAAAACAAAACAAAAACCCCGATTCACGAAAATAAAGAGCTTGGTTAAAGGTTTCAGCTGAAAGGGTGAAATAAAATACCTACCTTCCCAATTATTACAGTCAATGAACTACGAAAATACTACTATCCAAACTCTAAAACACATTTTAGATCACTGTTCAACCATCGTTACGCTAATGATACTGCGACGTGTATGGAATGTTGGTAACGTCATAAAGTTCACGTGACAAAATGTTCGGGCTTTTGGAAGCTTCGTGGGAGATGTAGGAACCTGAGGGGCAACCAGCTTCTTGTGCCAACAAGCTCGGGTCTCCCTAAATTGAAACTTAATTTGTACTAAAGAACTAATCTCAAAAGTGTAGTTACAGGAACACAGTGAAAACAAATCTACAACTCCCAACAACAGCATAGATTGAATGAAAGTGTAATTAGTCAAACAGAGAATTATAGCAATGAGCTGATTTTTAATTAAGTGAATTGAGTATGTAGTTACATACTAAACGTCCACGATGCTACAGGAAACTCATTTCCTGTTTGGGCCGTTTTTTATTATCTGTCTGAATGGTGTACAGCATACAGTATAGGCTGTAAACAAGTATTGGTCTCAGCGCATGACCGAAAAGTTGAACAGTATGTTATTTGTCTATATATAAAATATTGATGGTTCAAACTAATTGTTTCATTTGAATACAATTATTCCTTGTAAAGTTTAGTATTTTAATTTCTATCCCACACTTGCTGGTATATTTATTCCTTCTCCCATCCTTACACGTTTCGGTTTTTATAGGACGTCTCCTGTTGGGTGAGCCTTAAGCCTGTGCCACACAGAGCGTGTGTTGTGTTGACGCGCGTTTGTCCCGCGTTAAATAACGCGCGTCGTAGATTAATATTGTAGGGGAACCTCACTGTATCTTATGCGGAACGGCGAAAGAGCTTGTTTGTCGTGCTTGGTACTTAACGTCCCGCCCGCCGCAATGTGCAGTGGTCCTTAGCCGGGTAACCTCCCGGTTACATTCGGCAGGCTCTCCAAACCATCGCGCAGATGTGACTATTTAGCATATGTCGAATATAGTAGAAGAAAACTATTTGTGCTAGAATATCACGTACTTTCTCGCACTATTTAAAACTTGTGCAATTCGAAAATTTGGGGTCCTACGAAAATGAGACCAGCTCCATTTTAAAGCTTTGCTCTATTCATGAAAAATTTTAAAATACAAACCGAAAAACTTTGGAGCCGTTTTAGACTTTTTTTACAATATGCAATAACTTAAAGCAGAAATCAGGGAGTAACTACTCGTTTTATTCAAAGAATTCTTCATAGCCTTTTTTAAAGATTGATTTTTTACTGTCATGGTTTCTATATATATATATATAGACCCGTTTTAAACCCTTTCCTGAAATTATACAAATAAACAAACCCGTTCGTAATAATTAATTGTTATCTTTCTGAATATGGGTTGCGAAGCGCCATTCAACGACGTTTTTTAAGGTCGTGAGCATGCGAATCGATCCTATACAGGAAATAGAAATAAAAATTATTACTGCTTCGGGAAGAGGTATAAAATTTAATTACTCCGAATTTGCTAGGATATTACCATCTAAAATAATAACTCCATAAAATTTCTATTATGAAACCGAATAAATTTGGTTGGATTTATTCCTTATTCTTTCAGATGTTGGCGAAATTTTGTTTGCTAGTCATAACATCAACTATACATATAAAACAAAACAAATACATATATAATACCGTATTATTATCATTACAACACATACTTCCTTCCACAATCATACAATTAAATTTTCTTGACATCCATACGAGTGCACTTTACCAATTTGATTAAAAAAATTAAATAAATTATGAATAATGCAAGCATGGCTATGTCTTTCTCAATATGTTAAAACTTAGAACATTCTTGGCCTTGTTTTGAATGATCGAAATGATTGATGATGAATTTTGAATGATTGAAAATGAATAAAATGTTTTTTAGAACTTCTCTTTCTGTTGCTCGGCAGTTCCGCGATCACTGCAATTTATGTTCAATGTTCCACACAAAACACAAAGAATACATCTTTTAAAACATTTCGAATCATAAACACTTTCAGTCCTCAGCGACTGGGCTACACGACGCGCGTCGCAGAGCGTCTCGATCCCTTCTGAGGTTCCCTTCGATTTTCAGACCGCGTGGTTTGAAGACGAAAGACGACTTTCCACTATTTTGTTACTTTACTTTCGCTTCTTCTTACGTTAATTTCTTTTAATAGACCTTGTAGCGTTGCCATAATCCCAAAAAATGTACCGAAATACTTGCCCTGTTCGTAATCCCCTTTTAAACACTAGTTTCCTTTATTTCAATAAATATTAGCAGTTTTTGTTCGTCACTTTTCGAGAACATGCCTTCTTTTGTTAATATGGAAATGTTTTTTACCATTATTTAATTTTGAACGGTATGATTTTACGACATGTTATCTTTATTAGAATAAGCCCTATTTTTATTTGTTGATATTCCTACAGTCTATTTTGAGCCTCGCTCTTGAGAATGCAATTAAATTAACGAAAATAAAATTCCACTAATGCACTTTCAATTGTTCGTCCATGTTTACATAAGAAAATAAAGCGTCCTTTTTTAATTAATATCTAAATATTGGGCACGTCTGAATAGACCGTGACACTACTTTATTACAGGCTAATACCTTTTATCATTAATATTGTATTTTTACAATCTTCAATTTTTTGGAATTTTCAAAATAATTTTTTTTCGGTGTATGGGACGAGCACTATTTTTAAGCACTTTGATACATATGAGGAAAATTTAAAAGAAAAAAATCGGAGCCATTTTTAATGAAGTATTTTTTTAAATTCCTATATGTCCGCAAAATTACGCGAAAACTACTCGTATTTTTGAAAAATTGTAGATGGCGTTATTTCAAGATATGTATTTGACCAACTGATTTTGTTAAGAAAAATAATTTATATCTTCAATATTGTTGTTATAGGAAGAAGCCGAAAATTTTTTGAACTTTTGCAATAATCCAAAACTCAGGCGTTTAAACGAAAGTGAGACACTTGCCATTTTTTATGTTCATTACGCTCTCTGAGAAAAAAGTATAATTACAAAAATTCGAGCCATTTTTGAGAAAATTTTGAAGTGTTCGGTTTTCATATAAAATACTCCCAAAAATCAAAATATATGTTTCAGTTTCGCAGGGCTTGAGTTCCTTTAGATCGATCGGGGAATATAAATTTTAGAGAACATAGTCTAGAATGTTTAGGCGCTAGCGCCGACCACAGCTAGCATTTTGTGTCTTGGCTATAGCGTTGACTTGCATGTAGTAATCCAGTTTTTCGTTACCAGAGACCGAGTGTTTCTGGCAAAAAATCGCTGTTTTCAGGCGCTCGCTTACAATACTTTTTGTTCCTACGAAGTAAGGCGAGAAAGCAAAAAATAAATTCATGTTTTGAGATAAAGAACGCGTATTGAGAAGCTAAATAATATGGAATGGTTATTTAAGTAGAAGAGAATAAATCAAAGACGAATTCAAACATTAGTCATCTTAAGGGAAAATAAGGTTACAAGAACTACATGAAGCAATAGACAGAGAATGAATATAATTAAAAACCTGCTGAAGGATATTTAATTCTTTATATTGTACTTAATGTTCCGTAATATCTTCGGAATATATAATGTAGTTTTCAAGCCATAAAATGGTCTTTGCCTCCATTATTGGTGAACCATTGTTGTGAAATTGGTGCTATTACCTAGAAACTGCACTCTGCGCCAATTTTTATCTCGGTCGCTCTGCGATCACCTTTGCATACAGCAAGAAGGATCCACCTTTCATACATTTGTCGATTTTGGATACGAGCCAACCTTATGAGTTGACTCTGATACCTTGAGTTTTCTTCGGCTCATCAAAGCAAACGCCAAAGTATGTTTCGATTTTCTGGGATTTTATGTTATGATTTTCATGTTATGGTTCTTTGTGAAGTAGATTCTTTTTGAAATAGATTTTATATATTGATATTTTGTGACGTTTGTAAGGTAGATTCAAAGACAAGGACTTTGAGACTTTCGTATGTATTTTAATGTTGTCCTTCATCAATGTTCATGTACGACGGTGCGAATCAATTTTCTTTTTTGTTCAACATGTAATAACGTAAGGCAAAATGTGGATTTGTAAAGGCGAAGAAAACCTTCGTACCCCTTACATCAGAAGGGAAGTAATGGCAATTGTTTCGTGTCACAGCTTTGCAATTAAAAGAATCTCAAGCCTAAATGAAGTGTCTCACCTAAATTCTGGATCAGTTCATTGATTAGAGCCGCAAAGTATTATTTTGCTATTATCTCAAATTTATATCAGTTCATAGAACAATTTGAGCAACATTTGGAATTGAAATTAGGAAACTTGATACATTTTCTATCTCGAACGAACATGATGTAAAATACTGAAAATGAGATCGGAAGTGGTGTAATGTGAATACGATACATACACAATAAAAATTAATGCGCTTTTGTCAGCACAAGGAAATAGACATGCCAAAATGAATTTGTTTTCCAATAAACATGATACAGACTCGCAGGGGTAGAGAGAACATGGGGTTGATGCGGAACGTGTAGTATAGCATAACTCAATGCCAACCACCCCAGTTCGATATCCGCTGGCGAATTTACTTCTCGAGCCCCACATCTCCCTGTCTCCGCTTTGCGAGCTGATTCCATTTGCCAGAGCATTGGCCGCGCGCTGCTCGCTTCTCAGGCTCCATCTATGACGAAGGGCTATTTCGGAATCCTCACTGTCACAACACATCGCTGATATTTGTCATCACTTGTCTAATTATTACCACTATTATTATTAGCAGCAATAGTAGCTTTGCAATAGTAGTAGTCGTAGTAGCAGCAGCAGCAGTATTTCTCTGAACTTACAAATCATATTCGTCAAAAGATAAATTCTTTAGGACTAAATTTTTATGCTATCACATCTTTCTTATATTATTTTTCTCTCCCTTCACTTTCATGGACAATTACAATAAATATTTCATACGTATTTTATTATATCCTTAACGTTCCCGCCTTACGAATACTTCGTAAGAAAAAGTTATGTAACAGTGCGCCAGACGACGGCGATTTTTTTACTTTCTTTTCTCAGTTAATGGATAGAAGTAAATATTATGGTAGTTAGTTTTTTCTGACACTTGAAGAATTAAGCCACGGTCTCATAATATTAAATCCGCAAGACACTTTTTTAAAAATTTGTTGCGTCTAAATTAGGACCTCATTGCAACTACCCTCATAACTACAAATCAGGATAAATATATTACAAACCAAATCAACGATTGGAGTTCTTTCACAAAATAAATTAATTTCAAAAGACAACATAGAAACTATGATTGATTGATTGATTAATTGATTTTTTCGTGCTTCCGGGCGCGTCAACTATTGTGGTCATTAGTCCCGTTAGTGTAGTGCATGTTTTTTTCGGGAGATGGCTGTGATCTTCCCCCGCTGGATGGCGAGATCCGGCTCCGACCTACCGTCGGCTAGTGGGGTTTCCCCCTAACCAGAACTCTCCCACCAGCGGGGCACCGCCCCAGCCGGGACAAGCACTAAGCTCCCGACTGGTCTCCCGGAATATGTAGTAGTGTAGTGTATGTTATCGTGTGTGTAAGGGGAGAGGATAAGACAAGGAAGAGGAAGGACAGATCGCGCGCGGTCCATGGCCCGTTTGGTAAGGTACTGCACCGGCATTCGCCTGGTGTTGATCGGAGAAACCACGGAAAACTATCGATCAGAGCAGCCGGCCGCTAGAATTCTCCTCCAGACAGCGACTGAATTCGACCTAGCTGAAAAGCTAATGACGAAAATTCTGCCGCCGTCAGGACTCGAACCTAGGACCTCCCGGTCAGAGGCGCTGTAATAGAAACTATGAACAGGGACCTGGATGAAATTACCTGGATGAAATATCTCTAGGCTGCCTGCTCTGATCGATTCTTTCCCATCATTGTCTCCTTGGCCTTAAATAGCCGTTTTTTGGTAGACTATAGTACACTAGAATAAAAAAAAATATACGCTGACATTGTGACGACGTTTTGCAATTGAGGACTGTATTGAGATATTGCCTTAAGGACTATATTAATTCTCATGTAAATTTATCTTTTGCTATTCCCTCAGCTTTTCCAACGCTTTATTTTTTATTTACTACACTCGCGGAGCCATTTCCTTTTTTTCATTTCAACAACAGCCCTGCTATTAGACTGATTTCCAACCCTTTGTTTTCTCTGTTTTCATCGATATTCCAGTACGCTTCCTCCCTTTGGTTGCGTCACGCAGCATTTAAACAAATTTACTCCCGAACCACAATCTCGTCTGGTCGCTCGCTCCATCATCAATTTCCCCCTTCCAGCACGCTGCTCCCCTCAGTTGTGGCGCCTCCATCGACCCTATTTCCCGCAGCCGGTCCATGACCCGCCTCCACACACCTCCATCTTCGCCGAGACAGCCGCCCCCGGCGCAGTCGCGCATTGTTTACGCCCCGACGTTCATTAAGCCCTCCGATACACGCGCGTAAGTTGGGCTTCTGCGCACGGCACCCCCGACCCCACAAAACAATTGCTCGCTCCTCGGCCGCCACCGAAATACGGCCGGAGCACACTGGAGGGAAATAGATGAAAAAGGGTGCACAACAAACGAAATAAGTAAACAAATAAGTAAATAAACAATAATGGCATCGGTTATGTTTATTGTAAGCTTATACTTTTTATAATTATAGGTTCAATAAAGAAAAAAATACACGGTAAGAAGAGATTAATTTACTCTTCGAAGACTGTGGATTCTTTCAGTTTTCAGTGCCTTTGTTAGATGACCTACAATGAAATTCGTGTCCCATATGTTATTTACGTAACACCATTTGGCGCTAACTTTTGTTGCTTTCACCTAATGCCGATAATGTTATTATTGTTATTACTATTATTAATATTTTCATTTTGCATTATCACGGCGAAATTGATTTGTTGCGGTAGCTCAGCAGCGCTATCGTTGCCTTGCAGCATTAATGATCAGAATATTGTAGGGTGCTAATACTGATAATGGGGGATTTTCGACACCAACTCACAAGTGCGTCGAATTCAATCCCTGTCTAGAGGAGAATTATCGTGGCTAGCTACTCTGAGCGATATTTTCCGTGGTTTCTCCGATCAATACAAGGCGAATGCTAGACAGTTTCCTAACAAACGGGGCACGGATCGCGCGCGATATTCTCTTCTTCCTAGTCTTTTCCTCTCCACACACATACACCAATAATTTTATGCATTACACTACCACACACGTCAGAAGACAAGTCGACAGCTTAGACCTTGTACAGGCCGAAGGGGATACCTGGAGGTAGAAATCGCTAGCCCTCGTTAAGATTGGCGTCGGACCTCACGATCAGTAGCAACATTGCCACCTCTACTGACCGAACATATACTACACTTACAGAACTAATAACCTCAGTAACTGACCCGTTCTAAATTAGAACTCATTAATCCAGGTCCGAAATTAATAAAACGTGATAAGCGCAACTAATAAGCTAGAGCAACTTCTTTTAGGTTAAGAATAATATGATGACAAAAAACTTGTAAAGAGATGGACATGCTCAACGCAAGATACTGCATTTTTAGCTGTATTCAAAAACTACCAGGAATAAGGTAAATTAGTGACCGATTTAATTATGATAATATTAGGAAACCTAACTATACCTTATTTTATGCATTTTATTTTAGTAAAAATAACTACAGCAACAAGTGTAATCCGAATTTTTCCCACGTGAATATAAATAAAAGACCAGAAACGCTGAAACCTAAAAAAGTCACTAATATTCCGTCCTTCCTCTATGATCTTTTATTTTATTAATCACATGAACAGGACCTATTATTATTTTTTGTAGTTATATTATTTTTTTAGTTGTTTGTTTTGCTTTCTATTTTTTTTATTAAAATGATCATGGACTTGTGTTCGCTTATGGCCCGGTTTCGGCCCACTGCACGGCGTGGTGTAAAGCACGTTTATTTATCGGACGTCACGGCGCGACCGCGAGGGCGCCAGAGGCCCAAAGGAGGAGATAATGGAGGGGAAGTTGGGGAGGGGGTGGCAGGCAAGGGAAATTGGGAGAGCACGAGATACGCGAACGGTGGAACTGAAGGAAACAGAATGAAGGAGTGTTCTATAGGGAGGGCAAACTGGCAGAGAATACAAGATATGATAATTCAATACAAAAAAATATTTGATGAAAATATAACATTGTGGTTTTAATCGCTTTCTTTACTTTTCTTGTGTGACGAATAATCGTTACGCATTGAATAGTATTTTTGTTCACGTTTTGTGATTTGATTACTTCGAATTCCTTGTAATTAAGATATTGTGGTGTATAGCTGAAGGAAAACTGAGGCCATAGCTTCATAGAGGCGTCTGCGATTTTCAAGTTAAGATGGAATGTTTATGGAATTATGAATTTAGAGATGAATATTGATGCTGGAAGCACAATTTCTTATAAAAACTTAAAGAATGAGAAGGTCCAAAATAGCGAAACAGAAGGTTGAGCAGTCAGTGGATGTTCCTGGAATCAGACAATCTTGTCGTCAAAACACTGAATGTAGTTCACAAAGCACTTCGTACATCTCGATGAACGAAGGTGTACTAGTAATTGAGTAATATCTTTTCTTTGAACAAGGGAAATGAAGTGGATTAGAAAGGTAAAGTAATAATGATTGCATGAAACGTTAACGTTAAGAAGTGAGAGAAGTGGTTTCAGAAAAATATAAAAGGAAATAATAATGAGAAGATAACCATAACGAGAGAGGTAAACTTGCATAAATATGCATGAAAAGAGAAAAAAAGAAGATTTGCGGGAAAAATCCGGAGAGAACCGGTGAAATAAGGGGATGAAAAAGTAAAAAAGAGCAACGGGAAGTTGAAGATAAAAGATCCTGACGAGCTCGGACGGGGAGAAGTGAAAGCCAGCTGCCTTGAGTCCCGAAAAGAGTAACTTGCCCGATTGACAGGGGCGGGCTTTCCAGGCCGGGGACGAGGGTTGGGCGGGGCGGGGGCGGTGCCGGGGCGGGTGGAGCTGGCGCTTGGTTCTTCAGGCCCCATAAATTCCGCGAGAGACACTTTAATTCGAGGCATGCGCGAGCGGTGGCGTATTTATGGGAGCACGGCCGCTCTGCACAGTGCTCACAAATATCGCTGTAAGCGGAAATAACATTTTATCGAAATAATTTAGAAATGTGTAACATACATAAACAATAATTAAATAACGAAAATCGCCAATAAATTCTCTGAAAACATCCGTTTACCATATCAATGTTTATTTTCACGATGATATACTATTTTCGAATGCCGCTTGAAGCATTTATATCGTTTTGCTACGAAAAGGAAAAATATGTTAAAAAATTCCCTCCCTTCTACTGAAATATTGATGTAAAGTAACCACGAAATGAAAAATTATTTTTTCTCGTTTACGTATAGTTATGATTTTTTACTGATTTACACAAAGTTATTGCATAATTTACACAGCTGCATATTCTTGTTTCGAACTATTTCATCTAAATTAGCATTGTGGATAAAATATGTTTTTATCCTCGTCACCTTCAGAAAGTTACACATATTACGATGGCGTACAAGTATTTTACTCGGCAGTTTCGTTAGGTGCATTGATTAGCTTTCTACAGATTATTTTCCCCGGCTCTAGTTCTTTCGCAGTTTATATTTTATTTACTTACAGTTTCCATGGTATAACCTGGTATAACGGTAATGTAAAAAAATTGATAGATTTTCGAAGGGCATAAATCCTCCATATGCTATGTCAAACTTATAGCACATGAAAGAATCCTGGTACGAGCCCGGAAACATTAAAACGCTTCGACATTATATCACGTCGTAACGATACGTCAAGTTATATAAAATCCAAAGTATGGCGGGAGCCTGCGCTTGGTTCGGATAAACTGCGTTTCCTCGCGAACAGCAATGAAATAAAATTATACAACTCTAGTGGCCAGCATCCGTAAAAAGGCTGATGAACAAACCCACTCCCAAAACGTAGCAGGAACTCTACTCAAGAGCAACGAATATAATTCTCTCGTATAATTCTGCGATATATAAAATATTTTAGCAAAAACAGTCTTCACAAACAGCAAATATATACATACAGCGTAACTATTATAGTGCAACAGAGCTTTACACACCTAGAGCATCAAAAAAGTTGCTGTTCCGGAAAGCAACACGTTTATAGCAAACATTTAATGGGAGGATGCCCTTTCCTTCGTTGAAGTCTTGCTGTTGAATGACGTCCACAGAATCGTCAGCTGTGTCGCGCTGAGTCTGAGAATTCAATAGGTTCGTACGGAGTGATAAGCAGAATAACACAATCAAATATTCGCATTTTTCAGTCAAAATATAAATGGTTTCTTTGTTTTTATATTTTTTCCCCGAGTTCCACGATAAGTAACGAAACCGTAGACGCCTCTCACAAAGCCGGAGGCTTCATTGTTTTCTTGTCTATTTCTGTTCGCATGAGAAATTAATAATATAGATTAAATTATTTAGTGCATTCTGATGAATTGATGGCTGCAATAAAAATCGCTAGTACTTTAGTGGTAGACGTCTTTGGCTGCGGAAACCCAATAACCCACCCGCTGAACTGTTTTTGTTCACTTGGGAAACTAATAATAAAAATTAATTCATTTATTACATTCAGCGAAAAAAGCGATACCAAATTGATGGCTGCAATGGTGATCGCTAGTACTTTAGCAGTAAACGGTGTAGGGTGCAGAAACCAATAATTCCCCACCAAACGATAGCTTAACTTTGTCTCTTTTGCCCCAGCGTGACAAGATGGCGGCCGGCAGCCCTCGCGCCAGCCCACGGCGCTCGCGCAGCCCGGCCTTGGCGGAGGGCGACGGCGCGGGCGCGGGCGCGGGCGGGGGCGGGGCCGGGGCCCGGCCCAGGGGCAGGGTGGACCGCGCCGTCGGCCAGAGCTGGAGCGCCCTGGGCTCCAGCGGCTCCGAGTCCCACGCCAGCGACAGCACCAGCAGCGGCGTGGGCGAGGAGGAGGGCCCCTTGCCGCTCCTCAGCCCTCCCCGACGCCGCCGACGCATCATACAGAACTGCAGCAGCGGCCGGGTACTGCCTTTTCGCTTTTCCTTCTCCGCCTCCTGCTACTCTTTTGGCTTTCTCGCTACGGGGTAGAGAGGTAGTTATGTATTGGTGGACAAAAAAACGGCGAATTTTCAGCAGTAAAACTCTTATTACAGTACCCTGGTGACGAAAAGTGGATGAATCCAGATACTAAATTTAGAAAAAAAATCCTCTAGCACGTGGTGTAGCCAGATTCCACGTTTTGTGGGTCCTTGATACAGAAAAATCAAATGAAGGCAAAACGTTTGTCTATCTGCCTGTCCGTGTGTGAACAACGCTAGCGGCTAAATCGTTCAGCCGATTTTCTCCAAAATTGATTTTCCACAATCGATCTGGCTTATGTCCCGACTCTTTGAATTTAAAACAGAAATTTTAATTTTGGGAGGTACTTTACATGAAGCCCCTGAGATATTTTTAAAATTTTTAAAAAAGGGCTCCATCGTTTTTTTTATTAAATTTTGTTGTTGGATAGTGTGAACTAAAATATTAAAGATAGAAACTTTTTACCTTAATTCAATGTGTTCCTTGAAGATAGGTTTTGAAATAAGGTGATGTACAATTTTTCGAAAATTTGAGTGCTTTTTGCGTAAATCACAGGCTAGAAACTTCATGCTGTTTTAGCGCCACTAGTTTTCTGCTACTCGTCTTGTGCACGTTTCCTTCTCCATCTTCATCTCATTTTCCATATTTGTCTCTTTTTCAACCTGTCTTTTTTTTCTTTCTGTCTTTTTAGTTGCGTTGTGGCCAAGTATTACGAAAATAATTATTAACTGTATAGGTTCATTATTAGGGAACAGGAAAGAGATCCTTCCATTCAATAATATTTTTTAGAGTATACAAGACATTCTGAATGAATAAAAAAAACTTTTTATTTTAGATATTTTTACATTTTGGTTTATTTACATATTTAAACATATTTGAATTATTGCTACATAATTCTTACATTGTAATATATTTATGCGTAGATACGGAACTTTTTGAGTTTGCAATATGGTACTGCACTATTACATTACTATTACTATATTTACAGACTATATTTACATTACTATATTTACAAGACGCAGAAGTAATTTCAACCACATGCTTGCTCATACTTCATGCGGCTCATGCGTAACTTGATCGAAAACTAACAAATACTTTTACAGATCATTCTTTTACCGCGATTTGGGGGATAGATATGTTCCCTTGCCTCCCCCCTCCGAGATTCATGATTAGCTACACGGTATTCACTTGAGCACTGGCTCCTCGAAAACAACATTGTATGTACTGCGATTGTATTTTATACTTCGGATAAAACTCTTGTATCTGATGGAGACCAGTGTACAATAATTCCGTACTTCTGTGGAGATAGAACTTTCATTCAGTCGCTCCGAATCCATTTTTGTGTGTGATCATAAACAGCAACGTTCTATGTTCGGAAATTGCTTGTATATAGTAATTTTAAACACTATAATTAATTTTGATTTTGCATGTTTTCTATTTTTCATACATATTTTGGAAAAAGCAAATACATGTATGTGTACACATTTCGCTCTTTTATTTCAATAAATTCCGTTCCCTATTCATTATGACGCATTCGTCATGAGTCATATTTCTGTCCACATGGAATATTTTAACTTAATTCACCATCGAGTTAGTTCAGTTAATAGCTTTATGATCTGGACCTCACAAGCAAAGTCTTTTCAGTTTCACCATCGACAGGTTGTCAGTGAATTCAATTTGCTTCCGTTTACGAGACACACACACACACACACGCAAAAAATGTTCTCCCGGCAGCATGTGCCTACTGAGCGATTATGCCCCGCAGAATTCACTCCCGCCCCTGTGCTGCTTGTTATTGAAATTCACCCTTCCTCATTCCGCCCTTTGTTTGATATAATGGGATAATATGGGGGAGGGGTTGAGAATAGCTATTTCGCAAAACGCCTAGCTTATGCATACACAATGGGCTGCCAACGAACTCTTCATCAATACTGACGTATACTAGTAGCCGCTCTGAGTGAAATGTGAACTGTAATAAAACATATTTAAAAATATTTTTGCTGTGATTGTAAACGGACATCGCACTAAAATGAGAATACCGCATTGCGGTGGAACATTCATAAGAATGTTATTTGTATATTTAATATATTGTTTAGAAAGAGATATAATACGCAAATTATTACGACAGAAATAGAACCGGTAAAAGCTTCCGGACTGAAATATTGCATTGAAAATTGTCATTGAAAATGACCTGCACAAAAATTGTTTTGTAATCAAAATCATTTAGTTAATGAAAGAGTGTGACAATACATATTCCAGAAAAGGGGTGAATTTATTCTAAGCTTAATGTTTTAAAGGAGAGAAAACATGGAATTTAAAGAAGAAAGAAAAAGAAGCGACTAGAATCATTTCATGAATGCACATGGTGATGGAAGGAGCGAAGACGTTGGAAAGACCTTGTAACTATGTAGAAATATTATATTAGCAATGGTGTAAAGAAGACGGATTTTAGTACTTAGAAAAAGAAACTGGAAATCGAGAGTGGGAATTGTAAAGGAAGTCATTGTCTGATAAACTGCCGAGAAAACAAGAGGAAGAGAACAGAAATATTGGATAAGCTGCCAAAAAGGAGGAACTACAGAGAATTAAAAAAAATAAAGCAATGATTTGAAATATTGGGGAAATGCACGTGTCTGCTCAAGAAGAAGAAAACTATTTTTATGGTGATGAACTGTGGTTAAACGAATTTTATACTACAGTTTGAGCTCAGAACAACACAACAGAGAAGGAAAACTGAGATGAAATCTCTGCAAGGGATTTCCTCGTCTCCACTTGGTCAAGGCGCACGAGAAGACTTTCTTCGGCCCAGCACCCTGCTTGGATTCTGGGTCGGCGAGTTGCACAGTGTACAGTGACAAGGCGTGCAAAATCACCATGCTCCATCTGGCTCTTTTTATCTTGCAACCGGTCCCGTCAGAATGGTCTACTTATGCACTTATTCATGTGCATGTTTCTCTTGGAAGGCTACATTTTCGGTGTTCTTGTGTCCATTCTCCTTTCACAAAAGAGGGATCAAGTTGCATAGCAAGCATTGTAAATGATACCACTTTACCGGTCCATGCGTGATTCTGGGCTGCATTTTCGTTGGCATCTGTTTCATTGCATTAATCTTACGAAGTAACAGACCGGTATTCACGGGAAAGAAAACCTCGCCAAAAAGATCAGATTTCGATATACATATTCGCTTTTGCAAGAAACTTGAAGATGAATTATTGGTCTATTCTAAAATTCTGTCTCTTGTTTCAGTTTCCTTGCTTCCTACCAAAGTTAATTTTAGATAGTTGGTACCTAAAAATATCATGTTCTTGCGCGATAAACATATTAGTTTTATCAGAGATAAAATCTTAATTTAGTCATGTTTATATAAACGCCTCCCGAAGAAACGTAAGGTATATAATTTAATTATAGCTTGTTAAGAATGGTGGAATTTGTCGCTTTTCTTTATTTTCCAAAAATATGGTGACAGTCCACATTATTTTCTTCAGCTCTCTTCTGGGCGTCAGAAACATGTGACTATTTTCTGGAAAAGTAAGCAACGAATGACTAGTTCTCAGGAGTTCTCTAAAAAGAACTTCTCAGTTGGGATTCCATGAACTGACGTTCACTCACACTGCAATCCACTTACGACTATTACCTTCTTACGTAGTAAGGCGAAGACATAAAATGCTCGCGAAAACACTGAAAACGTCATCCAAAAAATATATTTTTAGCATTTTTACAGAGCCTCCTCCTCCTCGTCCTTCTCAGAAGAAATCACTTGTCTGCTAAGAATCTTAAAATAGAGTATTTTCTTACACAATTAAAAGTCTAAATTCCTAAATTTGTTCAGACAAATGCAGTCTTTGAAATCTGGTCCTTGGGTGGCAGGTGCACGCGTGCGTGTAGGTGCAGCGTTATAATGGTCGCCTTTGTTATAATCGTCGCCTTTGTAATAATCGTCGCATATATCTGTACCGTCGCTGTATCATTCTAGTTCCCCATAATAGAAGCGTTTATAATGAACTAATTCCTAGCTTTCTTTCGGGCCCCATCAATGCTTTTATACAGAAAAATATTTTGCTTATAATAAAAAGAAGATAGTTTTTGTGTGATATTTTGACTTTCATTCACAACCGATTACCGATTTAGTCTCGTGGTGAAAGTCTGAATAAACCTGGAGTGTTAGTCTCAGACCGCTCATGTTTCATCTAGCTGGTTTGAAAACCCAGTCGGCACGGTAGAAATTGCCGTGAAACCGAAGGGTTTGCGGAAGGTGTTTCAGGATTCCCTTATTTTCACTGTCTCTCATTTTGTCGTCGTTCCATCATAATTCATAATATCGCAGCATTCATAATAACTACTCTGTTCGTCAAAACCATTCACCCCAAGAATGTCCGAAAAATACACTGAGGATCATAATATGCGTATAACCAGCTGCATTTTTTCAAATACATCGCTCAAAAGGAAAAACTGTAGAAAAGTTACAATAGATGCCCTCTACGAAAACTAGTGTTGCTAAAACAGCACTTAAGTTCTCGCCCTTGATAATATTTACGTAATACTATTTATACAGCAATTTACCTCCCAATTAATTCATCTGTCATCATTTTTTGTAAAACTCAAATTTTTGGAAAATTGTATATCACCTTATTTCAAAATCTATCGCATGAAACAGATTTCATTAAGGGAGAAACATCTATTTTTAATATTTTGGTTGTAGGAAGACGCCCAACTTTTGCAATTTTCGAAAAATCACGATATTCAACGAACATGAGACCTGCACCATACTCTCAAACGTCCTTCACACTATCCAATAACAAAGTCGTCCAAAAGCCTAAAAACGTTGGAGCCAATTTTTTGAAATTTTGGAAAATGTCGCATGGACTTCATGTAAAGTACCCCTCAAAATTAAAATCTTGGTTTCAAATTCAAGGAGCCGTGACATCAGCCAGATCAAATACGAATATCAATTCTGATCGACTGAACAGTTTAGCTGCTAGCGCTGTTTACAGACGGCCAATCGGCCGGCCGCACAGCGAGATGTTTTGCCGTCATTCGATTTTTCGGTATCAAGGATCCATAAAACAAGGATTCTGGCTACACCATGTGTTTGAGAATTTTTTTCTACATTTAGCAACTGGATGTATCCACTCATTTGTTATCAGGGCCCTCATATAAGTTTTTCTGCCGAAAATTTCCCGTTTTTTACGCAGCATTAAATGTGTTACTGCGTAAGCGGTAGCGAGAAAGTAAAAACACTAAAACATGAATGTTTTACTGTTTTTTTGCGTGAATGTTTCGGTGGTTTAATACATGAATGTACCAAAGAACTAGTATATACTTGTATATAGGAATCCTTGAATCTACCTACATTTAAGGGATAGTAGGATAATTTAAAACTTCATTTTTTATCCAATCTTCTAGAAAGTATGTAGATTTGTTTGCTATAGTAATGTATTTACTTGGTTAAAATTTTATCAGTTTTGGTTAAATAGTTTAGAAGACACATATGTTTTTATTATTATTATATTTCTCGCAAAACACGGTTGGATGAAAAAGTGCCATGGCAAGAGAAAAGGCTCTGCAAAAGCGAAATGCAGAATATTTTTCTAAAATCTGAATAAAAACTGATTTTACTGAAAATACATCTTGTACTAAATGTTTGCATTGTGTTGTGTGTGCCATTAATATATATATATATATATATATATATATATATATATATATATATATATATATGTGTGTGTGTGTGTGTGTGTGTGTGTGTGTGTGTGTGTGTGTGTGTGTTTTACGAGGGTAGGTGGAAATCTTCAAAAGACACCATGCGGCCCGTACCACATGATAGTGTGAGATTTTTACCCACTAAAACCAACCTCCCTTCTCCTCCATCCTCCCCGCGGAACCGCCGTTAGGCATTACATCACGGGGAGTGGATTAGAGTGGCCTAGTCACCAGCCACTTCTCTTCACCAAAACGTAGGGAGGATCAAACGAGGATCAATCGACTTCCCTTCTTTCCCTTTCTATTCTCCTCAGCTCAGCTATTATGGTCTGCGCATATGCGCTCACCGCATCCCAGTTGGTTTCTGAGGCGAGCATGCACCCAACCATTGCTTCGGGTGTCAGCGGGTCGATCCCGAGTATACTCATAACGTGCCGTCGCTGCACATGGTATCGCGGGCACTGGAAGAACACATGCTCGGCGTCTTCGACAGCAGGTTCACATAGTGGACAGAATGGGGTATCCTCCAGCTTGAACCTGTGGAGATATGCCAAAAAACATCCATGTCCAGACAACAGCTGAGTCAAGAAGAAATTTACTTCGCCGTGTTTACGGTTGATCCACGGTGCAATGAAGGGAATCATGCGGTACGTCCATCTTCCTTTAATGGACTTGTCCCATCGATCCTGCCATTCGAGCAGTGTTGTCGAGCAGTCTGAGTTCTCCTCTTCTTTGTGATATCGCCTCCGTCTCTCCTGCGCCAAGATATCGACAGGAGGCATCCCCGCGATGACGCACACTGCATCGTTTGACACAGTGCGGAATGCACAAGCTACCCGCAAAGCTGATAACCTGTACACTGACGTCATCCCTCGGATGTAACTATTTATCGACGTGGAGTTGGCCCATACTGGGGCTCCATAGAGCAAGACGGACCTCACAACCAAGGCCAGAAGCTTCCGTTTCTCCTGACAGGGCCCTACGTTGGGCATTAGCCTCGACAGTGCTGCATTAATTACCGCAGCTTTATTGCTGGCGTACTTCAGGTGGTCAGCAAATGTCAGACGGGCGTCAATCATGAGACCAAGATATTTGATCGACGGCTGTGATGCAATACAGTGGTCTCCGACTTTGAGAGTGATGGTTTCTCTCTTTTTCCTGCTAGTGACTAACAATAGCGATCGCTTCGTTGCAAATATACACAATTTTGTGTGTGTGTGTGTTTTATATTTTGAGCATTTTTATGGCTTAATTTTCGGGTCCGAAAGATTAAAACGGGCGTTTGGAATCTTTAAACGCAAGCACACGAAGGTATTTAAAAGGCTCTCTTCCCTTTAAAAATGGCGAAAACTGATCGGAAGTAAATTTCTTTTATTCCTAATACTTCATATAATGTTATTGTACAAAAATAATTCGATATTTTTTCAGATTTTGGTAAAAATATCAGTCTTAGTGTTCCTTAAAAACACAATGCTTCACTGATAATTGTGATTACTAATTTTGTATTGTAAACGGACACATGTTTCAAAAGATTGCTGAATTTTGCATTTGAGACATCACTAATCTTTGCATATAAGAACACTCAATCTTGAAACACACTATCATCCATTTGCTACCCCACTAGCACAAGACCACGCACTAGATTAAGTCTCTACACAACGAAACAGCGAAAGATTTTTTTTTATTTATGTTGGATGTACGAAGGGCATCCTCGTTCATATAAACTCCCCCTATTGGGTACTCTATTGGTTCGAATTCGGAGAAGGTTTTTAGGAATATATTGTAGGTATATCTGCTTTTTATTCGGCTGTGGTTAGGATTTTTTGCGAGTCTAATGGTTGCAAGGGAAGGAATTTGGGGTAAATAATAGTAAAAGTTAGTGGCTAGGTATGTAATATGACATTCAGTGAGTTCTAAGTTGATTTTTATGTGAAGCTGATGATTGGTGACAAACTAGGGTGCATTGGTTATTGTTCTGAGAAATTGGTTCTGAATGATTTGTAATTTTTTTTTGTTTGGTTTTCGCGGCATTCATCCAGATAAGACTAGTATACAGCAGTAACAGTCTTACTCTAGTTTTATATATTGCAATTGAAGAATGATATGGTCAAGGCTGATTCTGTACAATAGAGGTTTTAATTGCTGTAGTTTTATTGTAGCTTGTTTTATTTTTCGTCTATGTGCTGTTTCCAATTCAGTTTAGTATCTCAGTTTAATCCGAGATATTTAATAGGTTCGTTATGGGGGTACTAGAACAATGTTATGTATTGTTAGGGGGGAGGTATAGGGTCTTAGTGTACATATTTTTTCTGCGGTTTTGGATGGAGTGAGGTGGATAGCTATCGAGTAATTTGAGGTATATTTGTATTCTATTTCTGATGTCAATGATAGAGTTGCCAGAAGAGAATATTGCTGTATCGTCCGCAAGTTGTGATTTGTGAATGTTCATTAATTTAGGAAGATCTGCAACGTATAAATTGAATCGTGTGGGTGAAAGAGGTGAGCCTTGGGGGAGTCCTGTGTTAATTAGTCTAGGGTTCGAATGATGCTTGTTGGCGTTAACTGAAAAAGTTATATTGTTGAGAAAGCTGTTGATAATTGATTTTATGAAGTATGGGGTGCCAATTATTTTGATCTTGTACATTAAGGCTTAGTGCCATGTCCAGTCAAACGCCTGAGTGATATTTATAAATACGCCTATTGAGTGATGTTTTTTTTTGGAATGTTGTGTACATATATTACGATATTCTTAGAAACTGGTGTTGCGTAGAAAATTTTTCGGTAAATCCAAACTGTTCCCTAGGAGTTTTTTCATTATGTGTAAGTGACTGTTTAATATTTTAGTATAATTTTCTCGAATATCTTTGGTAGAGATGCCAATAAACTGATCGGACGATAACGCTCAGTAATTGAAGGATTTTGATTTGGTTTTCAAATGGCAATAACCATAGTATGTTTTCAGGTATGCGGAAAGTAATTTGTTCTGAAACACGCATATAGAAATTTGTAAGTGTTGCTATTGCTGGTGCAGGTAAATATTTTAATAGTACATAATGCAACGATGATGTAATGATGGATACATGAGTGTGATATTACGATACGAGCGAGGTATGAGCGATTGATTGATTCATTGGTTGTTAATGATAACCGGCGCAACAGCTCCTAAGTTCATTAGTCCCTTAAGTGTAGTGCATATTTTTTCATCAGCCACCTTTCAACATTTTTTCAAAACAACTACAATTTTTTCTTTAAATTTCTTGTAAGAATAGAGTAAAATACCTTATAAAGGTAGCGTAGGTCTGATTTTCACGGTTAACTGTGAATTTTCGAAAATTGCAAAAGTTTGAATTTTTTTCGGCGTCTTCCTACAACTATAAAATTGAAGACAGAGAATTTTCCTTTAAATGAAATTTGTTGTGAACAAAGTACTTTCATTTATATCACGTAGATTTTTTTGAACATTTTAGTAGTTTTCGTGCGACAGTGTGTGCAATATTTGCAATAACAATAACAAGACTTTCTCAAAAACGGCTCCAAATGTTTTCTTTATATTTTTGTTAGGCATGGTGCATAACGAATTCTATATGATGACATAAATGCCGTATAGCTCTACATAGAAATATTTTTGTAGGCACATAGGAGGACAAAATTAATTCAAATGTGGCGCCGTACTTGGAATTCATTCAATTTATAACAATTCCTTCCTTCCGCTGATTAACAGCAATGGGCATACATTTTAAACGTCCCGCGTTGGACTTAAAATATTTTTTTCTGTAAAAACCCGCTGGCTTCCAGAGAGAAATTCAAATACGTCTTTCGTATGAAACTCTTTGGAAGGAAAAACTGATTTGAAAAGTTTGAACTGCTTTCATAGACGCTTGCGATAGTGCGTCAGCTTCTGGGCACACTGGCATTGTTGACAACTTTGAGAATCGTTCAGCATTTCCATATACGATGCCACGAGAGTGAATTGTTTGAGAACCTTCAGCCGAGCGGTTTCACAAAGGATCACCTCGTCAGTAAAAAAGCATAGTAATTCATATCTTGGCTGCATTGAAAAATTAGATTTCGACGATTGGTAACGGCAGTGCAGACTCCATGCACAGATGTGGTGGCGCTGGGCTTGCGGGACATTGTATTACACCAAATTACGACAAAAAATGATCTTTTTGCCAAGACGACAAGTTCATCAATGCTCAATAATTCTTGCGCTGAGGTAAACTAATAGTTCTTTAAAATATTGTCTTTCTGAATCTTCCCTTGTGTCAAGAAAGGTGACAGTCTTGTCGACAACCCGAATCATCGTGTGTGGCTCTCCCAAATTTCTGATGAAGCTATTTTGCAGCCTGAACAGGTTTGAAGCATCTAAAAGAGAATACAACAAAGCATAAGCCCCAATAAAAATTGAAAAACACGAAATTCCACGATTTCTCATCATTCTCAGGGAGACAGAGCTACCTTCAACAGATTGCGAGCGTGTTGTGCGGTGCGGTGCCGGCAGGTGCAGGCGTGCGTGGAAGTCCGCCAGTCGCGCGCGCGCTGGTCGCGGGGCCACCACCCGGCCCCCAGCGCCGCCCCGGCCTCCACCCCGCCCCCGCCGTCGGCGCCGCTCGTGCCGCTGGGGGCTGCGCCGCGGGAGCGGGGGCGGGGCTGCTACGGGGGCGTGGTGACGGCGGCGGCGGCCGGCTCGCCCACCGTCGTGGTAGACGGCGGCGACGCTCTGCGCCGGCGCGGACGGGACGAGCGCTCGCCGTCTGAGAGCGACGAGGGGGACATCCTCATCAAGATTCGATCGCCGCTGGTACGTCGTCTCGGTTGCCTTAAACGACTGTGTTCGGTCACGTCAATTGTTATGGGCATTAGTTCTAGTAGTGTAGAGACTTTTTTATCCCGTGAGGTGGCAGTATTACCCTCCTGCTTGATAGCGAAATCCGCCTACATGTTGGCTGGCAGAAGTTTCACCTTAAGGTATCTCCCCTGCCCGGACAAGCTCAAAGGGTTGACGATAGGACAAGGAAGGGGAAGAAAATATCGCGCCCGGTCCGTTACCCGTTTGTTAGGGTATTGCTCCAACAATCGACTGGTGTTGATCGGCGAAACCACAGTAAACTATCGATCAGAGAAGCCAACCGCCTTAATTATCATGCAGACACAAGCTGAATGCTAGGATCTGTGGGTCGCAGAGTCCTACCCGGGTCTCAGAGAAAGAGCAGAGCTATGATACAGGAATACAGCAATACGTCGGATGGAAAAAATACTCAAACTCCGAAATTATTAGTGGCTTATGAATTGTATTTTATGGAGACATAGAATATGGATCTCTTGTTTATGGTGGCTTGGATTCTCAGCGTGACATTCTGTTCAGCAGACACATTTGCAGTTGTGGTGTTCTCATTTTTCACCACAATCCTACTCAGTGTTGATGTGTCTTGATCACCCAACACCCTTTTCCATCACCGTTGGTATTTAGTTGATGCGATTTTGTTCGAACGTCCTGTATTAGGGCGTGTCGATTTGGAGGATAGAAAATCGTAATTTTTGGGAATGAAGGGATCCAAAAAGTTTGATAAGTAATATCCTAATTTAAAAATTTTTCCTTAATCATAAATATTTATCTCAGTAAATTTGTGCTTGTTAACAATGAATATTGAAATTTCCGAGAAAATGGAATAACTTCACATGAACTCCAACAAAGTTTGCTCAAAAGTAGTTCAATAAACTCTATAATTAAATTTATTTTAATATACTTGTTATGTACTATTAAACACTGAAAATATATTATAAAAAATATAAAAAGCTTTAAACAACAATATTTATCAAATCTTGCTTCGATTCATTCCTAGACATCATTTTTCTGCATGCTCCCTGGCCTCTAATGAACCCTTCTCGTTTCTCTTGAGTTTACACTTTGCCAGCAGCCTCTGTTACTTGTTTTATACACCTCTGTATGGACTGTCCACGACATGGCCACTTTGGAACTTGGGTTGGTTCTTCAATTAACTTTCTTATTTTTGGAATTTTGAGTTCTCAAGTAAGTGGATGTTCATATATTTTTTTTATTAATCTGTCAGTGCCAAAAGAGAAGTTGCATTTTGATTTATTGCAGGTGTTTTCCTGGGCCGAACAGGGTATCATCATCTTCAATCCTTAATTCAATTATTTTCTGGACCCCTGCTTTCCTTTCTTTATCTTCTGAGCATAAAAGTGCCTGAAGCACCATTTCACTAAATGGGAACCACGATGAACTGGTGTCATGAACCACGATGAACTGGTGTCCACGATGAATTGGTGTCAAAATAATACTGACTTCTTTTGAGATTTTAGGACATTTAATTGGTTAAAATGTGGTGAGGTTCTTACAGCCATGATAATTTTCATTTGATTGTAAACCAGCAGGAATAGTGAACTCCTACAATGTATTCCACAAGCAGTTGTAATATCTTCAAGTTCTTGCCTTTAAGACCATGTTTTGAAACACATATGCGACAAATGCTATTTGCAGTTGTTAACCATCGAGAGTGACTTATAGGACCATTGTCTAAGAATGCCAGATCAGTTGGAAGTACACCTGTCCTTATGGCATGAGTTATCCTGTAACCGTGATTTGACATTCCGCTCCGAGCAGTCGACCTGTGCGGACCTCTGAGCGCAGCTGCTCTCGGTAGTAGTAACCATTCATAGTGTAAGGTGTATTAGCCGAAAGTTTAGTCTACACAGTGCGCAAATTAAACCAAGTGCAGTGATCTAAAAAGTGAATAACGCTACATCAACTTTCAACAACGCTGGCCTCAGCCAGTGCATTGCCGATGCATTAGCATTGGTTTATCCAACGGTCGGCCAAATGGAGGTCGCGGAAGGCGACGGCCGCGATTTCACAGCACTATACGCTCCAGCGTATCAACCAACGCCAACTCAACAAGTGCAGATGTATCATTACACAGCACCGCAAACAACAAGTATGCAGCCACATATCCAAAATTATAGCCAGCCAATACAGGTCAGTCATTTTGTGCCAGCAGAAGGTGCAACCTCATCGTCAAGGTCCAGTGACAATATTAGTGTAAACTCCGTTCCAAACCAAGTGACAAGTGGCAAACGCGGAAACAGTGACCCCATCCAAAACCCCAATCAATCCAAAAAAGTTCTGACGAACACTAATACCAGCTATGCTATTCCTACAGAGAATAGATTCAGCGCTCTAGCTGACCTTCCTGATGATGTTACGAACGCTACCGACCCCCCGGTACCGGAAAATGTTAGAATCCCACCCATCCACATCAGCAATATTACAAACATTATGGAACTAAATCAGGAAATCAAGGCCCAAATCTCTGCGCAATTCACCGTAACATTCAACAATAACAAAGCCAAAGTTAACTTCCAAAAAATAGAAGACTACAGAAAAGCAATTCAGTATTTCATTAAAACCGAAAAACAATTTCACACATACAAGGACCCAACCAATAAAAAGTTCTCGGTGGTTTTCAAAAACATTCACCCCTCCATCACCCAAGAGGAAATATATAACGACCTGAAGGAACAATACTCTTCCCTAAATAGTATCACCAGACTACATAAAGATAATCAGCCCATCCCAGTGGTAGCCGCAGAGTTTTCCGGTGAACAATCGATTGACTTAATCCTCCGTACCAGCCAAATCTGCAATTTAAAAGTTAAAGTTGAAAGAAGACGGAAAACAATTGGAATAATTCAGTGCCTTCGTTGTCTAGACTTCGGACATTCTAAAAATAATTGTTACAAACAAATCGCCTGTATTCATTGTGCCGAGAATCATTACTCAGTAAACTGCCCCAGTCTGAACCAACCTCCGAAATGCAGAAACTGCGATGGGACTCACCGTGCGGATATCCGTACGAATGAATGCCAGTACTTTAAAAATATATCGGAAAATAAAACTAGAATGCCCCCAAACCCCTCGTCAAATACGAGAACCAACAAATCAACTCCACCCTCACCGGCGCCCCCACCGCCGCCCCCACCTCAAAACGTCCGCCGTTTCCCTAGACTCCATAGAACTGCCAACATACCAAATTTCACCCATGAATCAGCATTTAATCGTCCGCCAAATAATATCCCACCATATGTCCCAAACCACAATCCACATACTAGTCTCCCCCAAAATAACCTTCTGAACACACCATTCATTCATAATATTATCAATCACATAATAACCCATATAATCAACATCATAAATTCAGTAATCCCAACTATTATTCAAAACATACAACAAGCAATTACTTCTAATTTTAGTTTCTCCAATGGCTCAAAATAACTCAAATCATAAATTAATCCTAATGAACTGGAACGCATGTGGCATCAGCAATAAAAAAACGAACTCCATTTCTTTCTCCAAACACACAATGTCGACATTGCATGTATCACTGAGACCCATTTAAAACCTCCAGCCACTTTTAAACTACCAGGCTATAATACAGTAAGGAAGGATAGGGCTAACGCCTCAGGCGGCGGAGTTATCATACTCATTAAAAACACTATCGCCTACTTCGAAGAAAACTCAACACCCATCAATGGCATTGAAACAATAGCAGTTTCACTTACCTACAGCAACCCAAAACTTACTATCATTGCCGCTTATAAACCCCCCAACATAAGAACAAATTTTGCAGGTCTGAACATCTTACTTTCGCGTTATTCATCTTACATACTTTTAGGATATCTAAATGCTAAACATGTGCAATGGGGGTGCAGAGTCACCAACGCAGCAGGTGCCCAACTTCTAAACTATATCGTAACAAACAGAATTAGTTTGTTCGCACCTCCAGAACCAACCTATTATCCTTATGATCCAATCAAGCTTCCTGATATACTAGACATAGGATTAACAAACATTAATAGCAATGTTCACTCAACTCCGCATTTTGAACTAGACTCCGATCACCTTCCAGTCTTAATTTCTACAGATCAAATCCCCCCACCCCATTCACCCATTCCGGCATTAAATACTTACAACTTAAATTGGTCCAAATTCAAAAACATAATGCAAAACCAAATTCCCAATTTTAAAATACTAAACTCTCCACCGGAAATAGACCAAGCAATAACGCAACTAAATAATATAATAATCAACACAATTAGCAAACTTAATCCTGAACGACCGAACACCCTTCGAAAACACACATCAAATAAACTACCGAAAAGCATTATCAA